>CAUJNA010001591.1:405000-422500 GCA_963377175.1 Effrenium voratum | reverse complement strand
GCTCAAATAAGTCTCTGAACATGAATTAAATGAATTTCCCACCCTGTCCAGTTTGGGCGTCCTTCTGTTTGTTGCGAACTGGGAGCAATGCAGGCGAAGAGTGAACCTATGCACCAGGGGCTGAAGTGCTAGCCCAAACTAACTGGACCCCAGCAAACGGGATTGATTGCATTTGCCTAAATGAACCAGCCCATCACTCGTATTTGTCCCATACCCCACTCGAGTTTACATTTCGCTTCAGGAAATCCATCAGAATCTGCATCCTTTCAGACCATGAATTCATCCCTGAACATGTCCAAGTGGGCAAAAGCTGCAAACGAGAGCATACTCTAGCGTTTGATTCCCCATTCTTTTCAAGCATTGTTCGCCCCAAAACCGGCCGTTTTCCTTCGGTTTCTTGTGGGTTTTTGAAAGAAATAATGGGAAGGGTCGCCAGCTTCACCATCCCATGGTGGCCATTGGGTGGCCCATGTGGTGCCGTTTCAAGCGTGCCCTAGACCACCCGTTTTGCCGCTGAGGCGTCCAGACGAAACATCCGGGAGCGCTCTGCCCGGAAGACGAGAATCTTCATTCGCTGAAACTGAGCCCAAGGTAAAGACTTGTTGCAAGCCTGTGTTTTTTTAGTGGGAAACACACTAATCTATATTTATGCCTGTCAAGTAGTCGCCAAACTTTGGAAGGCCTTGCCCAGTATCTAACTATTCACCAGGGATTGGAAACAAACAAGTCTTGAAGTGTGGAACATCCCTTGCCCACCAAACTCCTCCCAGCTTTTGCCACCTGAGAATCACACAGCTTGATTCTGATTCATGCTTGGTAAAGTACAAAACCCAACCCCTGATGGGCCAACTGGCCCCCTTTCCCAAACCGGTGTGGGTGAATTATCGCAATTCACCAACCCAAAAGCAGAAAGGGGACTCCAACCGATCCCCAGGTTCCACATTGGTGTATCAGGAACGGATCAAGATCCTGCCCGTCTGCAACGGTTTCGGGTCGACATCGAATTGGACATGAGGAACCCAAGTAAAGGACCTGGCTGCGGGTCACTACCCACCTACCCCCCCCCCCCCCGCCCGATTCCCCGCGCCAAAATGGACCAACATACCTGGGTTTTGACCCACTTCCCCCGTTCCCCTTTTTCCCCAAGCTGCGCCTTGGTGGACCTTGACCGCACCGCGCCCACCTTCGAACTCGACCACACACACAAATCCGGATCCCTGGATTTTCGCAAGGCCTCAAGTTGTGAAAATCCCAACATACAATGGATGGTTGCAACCATGGTTTCAAAGTGGTGTGACATGGATTTCGACACCATCCACAGCACTCGAAATATGGTGTTTGATCACTCTGAAAACGTCCCCTACTTAGGAGCAGGGCCCCATCCCTGGCGACTTCCCTCGGTAATTCTACAGTTCGAATAATATTTGAGCAAGCCAAACAAGGCAGCATCAAACCAAATCGGACCCACCCTCAGCTCCTTCCCTCATCTCAAGCTCCAGGATCCGGTTGGCCGTTTGGGTCTGCTGAAAGGGCCGGGGGTGTTCAGCATTGCTGTGCGTAATGCTGCTGATTTGGTCGGGTGCGTATCAGTCATTTGCGAGATGCTGTTAGACGCTGTGTTGCCGTGTTCGCGCGGCCGTGTGCGCTTAAAATTGCTGTGTTTGATGCTGTCAGGGGCCATGTTTGTTCGGGCGGGAGTGCCCATCAGAACTGTGCGTGATGCTGTTAGTGCCATGTTCACGTGGCCGAGTGTGCTTATCATTCCTGGGTGTGATGCTGCAAGGGGTCATGTTTGTGTGGGCGGGTGTGCTTGACATTGCTGTGCTTGATACTGTTTGGGGCATGTGTGCGTATGCGCCGGGGGTGCTTGTCAGCTTTCTCTCTAGTGCAAGTTGGGGGCCGTATTCACGTGACTGCAGGGATTTGTCATTGCTGTGTGTGTGTGATGCTGTTATTAGGGACCACTTTCAGGCCGGCTAAAAGACTACGTAAGATTGCCGTGCGCCATGCTGTTAGCGGCCATGTTCACGTGGCCGAGTGTCCTTTGTAAGGTCTGCTTCTCTTACTTGCGCATGATGCTTGGGGCACAGGTGCGTGGAGTTTGGTGCAACTTTCAAGCGAAATTGCTGTGGGTCAAAACTAATGGTACCATTTTGGGTAGGTGCAGCACCCATTTTCGTGTATTTTAGCAGGGATTGGGATGTTCACTGGGGAGTTTTTGGACTTTGACTTGGAAGAACAACATCAAACACGACGGTCCTTTTTTCATTTTTGTGAGTGGATTACTCCTCGCCTGGAAGTCCTGAAAGGAAGCGGGCTTGGCACTCTCCTGGCCATGCAGGCTGGGGGGGTCTCCTTGGTTCTTCCTTTCGGTGGCCAGTTTGGAATGGAAGATTCTAGGTTCCATTAATTGCAACCATCGTTCCTTTCCAAAACCAGCTCCGTTTCTGCTGGGTTTTGATGCTTTCCTGAAAAGAAGGATCCTGGAAAGAATGGGAAGGTACCCCTAGAAACATGTCTAGAGTCTGTCTAGAGAGAACCTCCAAATGGTTTACCTTTTGACTGTCACCTCGAACCTAGAATTCCTTGGTCGACTGAAAGTTCCAGTCGACCTCCTTTCGACTTGTTTTCTTCACTTTAGATTTAAGTTCCTGTTCATCAGGCTTCCTGCTCCTGCAGAACCAGAACAACCATCCAACTGGTTCTGGCACTAGTTGCAAGTAGTTTGGGTCACAGGTTCCACTTGTTTACTACGCCAAGATAGACTTGAACCCGGAAGTTGGTTTCCCCCAAAGGGAAACCCCTGGATTTGATGTCAGCCAACCATTTCTGCGCGTCCAGGATCGTCCGGGGTGTTTCAACCAAGAAAACACGAAGCCGGGCATAACCATTGGAGCCACCAGCACTGAAGTCCTCAGAGGGACGGGAGCGGACACGATGGTCGCTACGTTGATCAACCTCTCAAACGACAAGCTCTGCACAAGACTGCAAAGACGATCTGCGATCCACGAGCTGGGTGGCAAGGAAACAAGAAGCCTTATCAACACCTGCCTTACCTTGCCTCTAAGTGATAATCAAGCGTGGCGCTGCGTGCCGTCTTGCTCGCTGCATGGTGCCGGAAGCTGACCTAGGCAGGCAATACCCGAAAGGGCGACAGGTTTCCTCACACCATATATTGACCGTACCCCGAATTGCATGGAGTGTTGGGAGATTTGAACCACCTGGGTTGTCACGTGGTTAAAAGGGACACCTCCAAACCAGCCCCGACGACTTTGAGGGTAGGCCCATTCATGAGACCAGGAGTTAACCCTACTCCGTTCCTTAGAAGCTCGGGAGGAGGGAAGTCCATGCTTTGATTCCAAGTGAGTACACGGAATGTAGGGAACGAGTTAAAATTAAAAGCCCTATTTTAAGACTTGCCCAAGTGGGCCGCCCAATTGTGCGATGCAAAGAAGCCATTTCGGTCAAGCCAAAGAGCAACTCAGCCATATCGGTCCATAGGGGCTGGCAGAAACGTCCGCAACCTGCAACTTGTAGCTGCCTTGTCGTGGGCATTGCGCGGCCTGGCAAAAGCAGGCTCCTCCCCCAGTGAGACCTAAAAACGACGATCAACTCGTGTCCCGTATCAATTCAACGTCTGCCCCAAACTCAGCAGTCCATCGGTTTAGGTTCTGGTCCACGCAAAGCCAATGTCTGAAGAACTCAGGGAATAGGATTCCACATTCCAGACCTCCAAAGGTCATGGGACAAAAGGGTTTATTGCAAGGGCACCGCTTGCACCCAAAGTGACCAGGGTTCGGGAGACTTTCTCAGTTGCTCGTATACATATATGCATGCATACACACCACCAGCGTTGAGTGTCCCTTTGGAAAAATTGAACGTGGGCTATCTTGCACCCCGTGCTCAAATGCCAGCTCTTTCGCTCAGGGCCCCCAACACCAGCGGAGCCAGAACCAGTGGCCGGCAAGTCGGTGTCGAGGTGACCTCGCGGATTCTGTTTCATACTTCCTCTACCCTAAAAGTATGAAATGGGCTTGGAAGAAATCCCAATATTCGTCTAGTGCTTTTCACTCTTGTTTGATGTCCCTAAGGGGCCCACGGCCTGGTTCAAATAAAAACTGCCCTAGGGCAAACCGACTACAAAAAGGAGCTAGAAACCCTGAGATCTGCGGCTCCATGTTTTTCGTAAACCTGGAAGTGGACAAGAGGCTCTTGCAAGAGCACTGCAGTCTTCTAAAGCCTTCTTGTCAGCTTCATACAAAACTATCGCCAATATTTACTCTGAGGAGTGGGAAGCA
This sequence comes from Effrenium voratum, assembly GCA_963377175.1. Classification (NCBI taxonomy): domain Eukaryota; class Dinophyceae; order Suessiales; family Symbiodiniaceae; genus Effrenium; species Effrenium voratum. The sequence continues at coordinate 418,202 of CAUJNA010001591.1, read as the reverse complement.
TGGAGCCTTTCCAAAATTCCGCCAAAAAAAGGGCCACTCCAAGCATCATGCATCCTTTTCAGAACGAGCGCGTCCTATTTCAGCCGGAACACCAGCATTTGTAGGGTCCCATATTTAGATCCCGACGAACCTGCCTTGGCATCGGCGCTCTACCTCCGCACAAAACGCCCTCTGAGCTCTCAGCCACTGCGCAGCCACCGGTGGCTTTGCACGGAGCCGGCGCTGGCGCGGTCCTGGAGTGAAGCAACACGCCCAAAGTGCCCACCCAGCAGTCCATGTCTTGGTTGACGTTGGAAGGTTGGAAGGGGAGCAACAAAAATGTTGGATGTTTTAGCTGTTAAGTGGATTTTAACCACAAAACCACAACAAGCAAAATGTAAAATGTTTCCCAACAACAACCATGATGTTGCGGGTCCCATGTCTAGTTTGAAGGGAACCCCCTGATTTAGATGCATACACCCTAATAGATGGACCCCACTGCGTTGGGCAGTGCCAAGGCCCATAGACATATGAAAGGGGGGATCCTTGGAACCACCTGCAGGCTTCTCTTAAAGAGTGCTTTCCCATGTCTTTTGTATTGGCGTCAAGGGGATTACAGGACTGAGAATCACCCCGGACCAAAAATACAAAGGTTTCCCCAAAACATAGACAGATGGGGAGTGGTCACACACTTGTCAGTTGCTCGCATGAACACGAGATGTCAAGGTGCCAAAAGGCGGGCCCCTTGGCTTCGGGAGATCTTGGTCCAACCGACCCTGCCAAAAACTTTGGGAACAACTGGTCCAAAAGTCAAAAGGTCCCAGAAAGGAGCCGGAAACCATTTTTCCCCGGAGAACAAAGGGCACCCTGTATTGGTGGTCAAGCTTAAATGGAAACGATCTGCAAAAACAAGTTAAACATGACGTCGCTGGAGGTCTGGGGTCAAGGAGATTGAACGTTGCAAGCGTCGAAGCTCTGTCAAGCCCTGTCGGGGAAGCGCGGAGCGATTCCCCAACACACCCCACATCCCACGAGACTGTTTCCAATGCGCCTCTGGACTCGACAGCATGAGCCGAATGAAGCTCGTTGGCCTTGGCAAGATAGTCAGTAGGCCGAGTGCTCACCAAGAAGATGACCGTCCGGAAGCGCAATTGCAATTCCAGGTATTCCCCCTGAATTCCAGTTTTGAGGGGCTGGGGTCTTCAGCGTGAGGTCACGAGTTTGCAAAGGCCCACACACACTCACACCCACACCCACACCCACACCCACACCCACACCCACCCACGCACGCACACGCGCAAACGCACACGCACACGCAAACGCACACACACGCACACATGCACAAACGCACACACGCACACACGCACACACGCACACACGCACAAGCGCGCGCGCGCCCACACAAACACACAAACCACATGGGCATACCTCGTGTGCGGCCCAGCTGCTCTCTCATGAGCTGTGCAATCCATGGGCTATACAGTCGAACTGGAGAGCTGGCCAAGCGGACTGTGGCCATTGCCAGAGAAGGTATATGTGTGTGTGTGTGTGTGCGTGTGCTACCAAGTGTCTTGCAGGTAAGCCGGCAAACCGAGCAGACACCCTCAGAACAGGAATAATAATTACTACAAGAGCCTAAACAATCAGAATGTTGTCGGGTACCAGTAAACCAAATTACCTCATGATCATGGGAGATTCACATTGTGCACGTAAGTCTTTGTGCCTTCAACTAGCTGCATGGCTTTCAATTTGCCCCCTTGCAATACTCAGTGGATCGCCTATGCAACCTCATGGTTGCTGAGTCACAAGCAAATGTCAACCAGAAAAACACAAAAACAACAGCAAGCAAGTCTCATTCCCACGTGGCCTGAAAAGATGCTCGGGTGTGTCTGTTTTTTGGGGTGCCCTCTTTGAGGTTGTTTTAAAGGGAACCAACCCGAAGCCAACGAGTTGGCGGATCCACTATTTAAGACACATGTGTTTGGTTCTTGGAGGAAAAGCCCAATCCGTCTTGGGGCTTTCAGATCCCTGAACATTACTTGATTGACGTTGGAAGGGGAGCAAAAATTTAAATTGTTTAGCAGTTTAGTGGGGATTTCCCACTAAACCACTATAAGCAAAAATGTAAACTGTTTCCCAACAACAACCATGATTAACCACCCTTTTCCGGCGAAAAAACATAAGGAATGAACAAACATTAACGGACTCCCCTGGTATACATTTACAAGCCAGCAACTTGGACCCGGATACGGACTTAGGACAACCGCAAGGTGCGCTTCGAGGTCCTGATAATAAAAAGAAATCCCTTCTGAAGCATGTTCCAGGACACTCATGCTTAAAATGGGCCAAAGGGTGATGAAATACGAGACTCCCTGCCAAACATTCCCCTAAGTCAGCCAAAGCATGACGCGGAAGGCCACACGCTGCTAAGCTGTGGGCAACTCCGCTGCGTCGAAAGGGAAGAGCAGATATCTGGCGAAGTCGGATGCCGGAAAACCCAAAACTTTTGCGTCCTCCAGAGTAAGGTTCTTAGAAGCGGAGAGGAGCTTCTCCAAATTGAGGCACCTGCCTCAAACATAATGCAATAGAAGTCATTGACACATCCGCGGCTCTCCGGATTTTCCGGTTTTTCGAACCACCAAAAGGACAATGCACCTCACATCCGCCTGTCCCCAGCCTGAGAGGCCTTCATTGCGACCCCACAGAAGTGAGGGACTCCTAAAGCAGGACACCCCGCTATGAATCCACCGGGGGGGTGGGTTTATCCGGGCAAAACAGGCCAAAAGGGAAGCCCTGCGCCTGGAAAGTGAGTCAACTTCACCGAGCCTCTGCCTGTTTCGCGGGACATGGTGGATGCATGCTGCTTTGAAGTAACCTTTGAACAGCGCAAAAACAAAGCGCCGGACCCAAACGAGCGACACATAAACATGGAATGACCATTGAGGAAACCCACTGCAAGGATGTTATGTCAACCACTAAATGTGACAAGTTGCACATGGCCAAAACTGGGGCCCCAAATGGAAGATTGATCAAGCCTCATATACTGTGGATGAACAAAATTCAGGCCCCTAAGGCTGGGGTTGGGCTGGGCGAGAAATCAGCTGGTTTGGTATTGACTTAGACTTGGCCCATGCTCAAAGTAGTATTGGGGACCCGGTGGTCTGGGAAAGACGATACTCATTGACGGGGTGCATGTATTAGTAGGTAAAAGGAATTCAATGGACGAGTTCATAGCATCTTTGGGGTTCCCGTTTCCTTTCAAAACCAACCAAAAGTTGTTTACCGCAAACACACACCAAATATATATATATATATTGTTTGCCAGACGGCTGTGGCTCAAAACACCGGTACCAAAATGGAATCCTGGTAAGTGGAAACATGGACGACCAAAACCTGCGTAACCCCTCCTGAAACTACACCCAAATGGTTGGGGGGGGCATTGCAACTTGGCAATCCATCGCTTGCCGCCCGGACAGCAAGCCAAGCGCCCGGCCTCTGCCAGTTCCGCACCATTTCCTCCACCCGGTCCACGTTGGCCTACGGCGCGCCAGCTCGCCATGGCGTTGGGGATTCCCATGCAACTATGCTGGGGCAAATTGCTCACAAACCTGAACTAGGTCCTCCAGTAGAGAGGTTAGAAAAAGGGTACCCTTTTTTCTGAGGTCTATTCTAGTAGGGGAACCCTCCCCCCAAAAACGGTAAAAGGGCACTACTGGGGGACCTAGAGAAGCAACACATCCCCAAGTCAACGGCTCCCCGGTGAGCTTTATCAAACACATGTCAGTCGCCCAGAGTCCGATCCTGCACCCCCAGTTTCTTGTTCCATTTTGGGTTGCTCCTGGAAAAGCCAACATGTCATATTTGCACACATCACAACGTCGAGCTCACCCCGCTGTTCCCAACCCTCAAATCTGCTCTTTTAACCTCGTTACCTTTCGGTTTCTGGGCTCAAGAAACAGGCCGGGGCTCAAACAGCGCCCAAGCCTTCCTAAGACACCTTCAGCTCGGCGACAGTATGTCTCAATCAGACGACCCCAGACTCCCATTCTTGGTTACACGTCAACCAGAAGGAACTCTCAAAATCCAACGAACAACATTTCAGCTCAAATGAGTGGTACGAATTGTGGGAACCCCTCTCTCGGAAAGGTAGATGTAGACATTAATACAAAGCATGTGTTCCCGGCGACTTTGCGACGCTCTCCCCCGAAGCCCCAAGGCTAGGAGCTTGAAAAGTCTTATTTGGAGAAAAATACATCAGGCCATATGATGCCAGGATCCCTCACAAGCCCCAAAAACTGCGGCAACGTCAAAGGTCGCCAGTTTCGGGTATGTTCCAAAATCGGAATGGGGATCCCCAAGCTCAAAATATACAGACACTTAAAGTTCAGAGCGGTGGGTGAAAGAGGCGCGAGGTCTTTCAACGACTTCCCTTGTTTGGCCACGGCTCCGAGCGCCCCGGCATCGTTGAAGGGCCGGTAGCCGTAGAGGGCCTCGTAGGTGATGACGCCCACGCTCCTAGCGCAGCTTTTTTTTGTTCGCAAGCAAAAGGACAAATGATCCCAGAGGGTCCCAAGTACCCCATATTTACGGTGTTGGGTTTGGTTCAAGGGGATTCGTCAATTGTAGATTCTTCAAATCCGCAAATATGAGGTACTTGGACCCCTTGAAAATTGGAGAACCCCCCTTGGCGGACACTCCCCCAAAAAAACATAGCCGGTTCAACCGGCTGTGACTTTCTGGAGATGTCCGCCAAGGGGTCGATCAGGAACCAAACGGCTGGCTCGCGGGCCTGGGCTTTCGGAGCTGATTTCTCCAAAGGAAAGGTTGCAGAGTGGAATGCCATGGCCAAGGGTTCCGCATGTGCAATTCACGGAATGCGGCTTTCAATGACGAAACCCTTTCAACTGTGGATGGGAAGGCACCTCGACACAGTGAACCTTTTTCTTGGCGGAACTTCTGTGGAATGCCAGGACCTCATAAACCTGCTCTGGTTTGCGTAAATGAACAAGCATGATCATATGCGTAGTGCACCAGTCAAACACCCGCACCCAAGAAACCACAATTCTTACTGTAATCATCTGTAATCATGGTGAGCTCGTTTTACCCCCTCGCAATAAAATAGGCAGACAAATGATTTTTGTGGGTTGTACTGCATTGGAAATGCTACTCTGGAAGCCTTGCGAGATCGCTGCGCTCCACATTGCTTTGAATCTTCGAGATCAGAGCGGCTCATTTTGACACGAGTGCCTTGCTTTTTCTCCAATGCACGTTTCAATGCTTAGACTTGTTCTAGGGGATTTCAACCTCTGATTGGTAGCCTGCTCCTTTTGGATTAATGCAACGTTGACGTTTCAGTCGCGCGGGTGGTACTTTCCTCTTGGAGGCTATCAAGTTTCCGGGAACAGTTGCCAAAAGGGCACAGGTACAGGGTGTCTGGGCAAATGGAGTTCTCTAAGAGCTACCCCCAGAAGTCAAAGGATACTTAAAGGTTACGTCGGGTTAGAATGATGGGCTATATAAGGGTTGTGCAAGGGCGGCCCAAATTGTGCATTGGCTCCTTCCGCGCCAACAACAAGCAAAGCAGCATCGCCAAGATCCGCCCAAGCGCACCGTTTCTTTAAGTGGGTATGGGTCAGAATCAAGCCACCAGGGGACCGCAGGTTTTAGTCCATGTTTCCATTTACCAGGGCCCCATTTTGGGTACCTATTTTTGACCCACACCCAAGTGGCTCGCTTATAGAGCAGCAAACAGCTTCAACAGCTCACATTCCCGAATCACTGTTTCCGTTTGAACGCTTCGACACGCACAATCCCCGCAGTGGGTTCATCCCGCGACGCCCGTCGGGGACCCCCGCTGAGAAAGTATACACACTTGAAGAAAAGTGCTTTCCGCCAAAATGGCTGTGGGTCAAAAATAGGTACCCCAAATGGAACCCTGGTACGTGGAAACATGGACCAAAACCTGCGGTCCAATTCCTTGTGGTTTAATTTTGACCCATACCCAAATGAAGATACAAGGCGAGGCTGCGGGAGGCAAGGCTGCGCTGAGCAAGGATGTGCCTAGCAGAGCTGCGCAAAGCAGAGCTGCGCAGAGAGCTGTGCAAAGATAGCTATGCAATAGCAGCGCTGTGCAGCAAGGGCTATGTTGAGACGCGCTTTGCAGCAAAACCAAATGTTGAGATGTGCTGTGCCAAGAGAGAGCTAGCCTTTTGGAGATCAAAAGCGAGGAAAAAAACAATCCTGGCAAAACTGGACCTCTGCAACCAAGCCACCAACTCTCTGAGTATTCTGGGCGCACAAAAGCTGGTTTTCAACGGGTTTAACCAACCGCACGTCAAGGGAACCCAGGATGTATCAACCCGTGGCCGATTAGAACAGAGCGTCGCATGTAAGAGGGGATCCTTTACATGTTTGGGGAATGTTGGGGATCCGCTCCTATTTACGGCAAGAGGCTTGTCAAAGATCTTTCAGAAGGTGCAATCAACTATTTTCGGGGTGCCCAACCTCCCCCCCGCCCGTTTAGGCGATTTCCATGGATGCGCGGGACACCAGGGAACCGGTTGCCATTTTGAAACCTTCAATGCGCACCGGGTCTATGCCTTGGTTGCTGTTGAACCCTCTGCAAAAAGTCTATAACTGTTTGTGGGTTTAGTTGAAAACCCCTTGACCCAACCCAACAAATTACAGTCTAAAGCGATCCAACCCAATAGCAGTCAAGATGCCCATCGCCCCCTCCGCCCGGGAACCCGTCCAAATGTCCGCCAGCTCGTTGTATGCGCCCTGGAACACCTGCCAAACTTGAGGATCTCGGTTACCAAGGCCTTCGAACATGTGACCTTTGTTGTACTCTCTTCGGGGTGGTTTCAAAGGTAAAGGAAACCAACCAAATTGGGGGGGACCCGTATTTTGAGACAAGCCCATGTATTTCCACTAGAGGGTCTCTCTTGTTACAAACTTGGAATGGAAGTCCACGTTGACAAACAGGGCCCTGAGCACGGACCTACAAAAACCGCGAAAGGTGTTGCGTGCCTTTTGTTGACCCCTTTCATGCTCCCTTGCAACGAAAGGGGGGGAAACCAAAGTTAAAGACAGGGGCTCTCGATGGGTTCCCAAATCGGGGCCCTGCTGTTCTCTTGTACGGGAACTTCATCAGAGAAGTGGGCTTGTTTTGGGCAACAGCTCCTCCCGAGGCTCGGAACGTTGACTGTTCTAGAGTGTTGACAGGTGTTGGGGAATCTTCTGATTGTGCCAGCTTTCTCTTGTGGACAACTTCAGTCCTCTGTTACTCGCGTGGACAACTTTGCCGCGGGTCTTGATGAGGTTCTGGTTGGGTGAGGTGGGGTGGGGTGGGGTGGGGTGGGGCGGGGTGGGGTGGGGTGGGGTGGGGTGGGGTGGGGTGGGGTGGCGTGGGGTGGGGTGGGGTGGGGTGGGGAGTTCGTGCACGCCTGCACAACTTCACGCCAGGTTTACGGATCTGTGAAGGCGCACCACCGTGTTCGCTACTGGAGCGCAAACCCCCGGAGAAGGTCGAGAAGGTTTTTCGGCTCAAAAACAAAAACCTGGCTCTGAAATGATCTGGGTGGTCTAGTCTAGTATTGGGCAATACTACTTTAGTATTAGGCAATACTACTTTTGAATTTGGAATGAGGATCCCAGAGCTGCAGCTGACTTCCAAAACGAGCTTCGGTCCTTGTTTCCATTTGATTTAGTATTGTTCAAGCTTCCTTCTGAATTTGATTTGTTATTTAGGTGAATTCCAGTTCTTCAAATTGTGTATATAGTATTGGGGGGTCCTGTGGGGGCCGGTTTAATAGCATGGGTTGAATAATCCGATGTTAACATTACAAGGAATCTGAGAAAGAGTGAATGCGGCACGCTGCTCAGGAGGCCCTGCTTGCTCTACAACTTGTTTTGGCCGAAAGGTGAGCTCGTAATCATTCGATCAGGTCTTCTCAGTTGTTCAGTGACCCTGGAAAAAAGGGAACCCTTTTTGGTGAACACTCATCCCCTTTTTGGGGAAGATGATCTTTCGAGGGGCAGCCACCAAAAAAAAGAGGAAAAAGGGTGCCACTGAACAACTGAGTCTTTGGACCATGAGATGTGCCACACTGTGCGGGGCACCTGCCACCGTTGCATGTTGCAGCTTCAAAAAGAGCAAGGTAACCACGAACCACACGCAGATCTACTCACTGCGAGGTTTGTTATTGGTTTGTCCCACACTTGCGATAGCTTTAGGACGCCAAACGCACACCCTATGCTTGGGTCCATTCTTTTGGGTCAAACCCACTTCTTGGATATGAACTGTCGCTACTTGTTTATATACACGGGTACCCAAAATGAGGAGCAACTACCCTTCTCACTTGGTTTGGTTGCAAATCCGCGCACAAGTCTAGAATTCACAAACTGGAGCCAGGGGCTCCATCAAGGATAGGCAACCCTTCGCCATGTCCATTTGGTTCTTATAGGGTTGCCCTGGGACAAAGAAGCGCAATCACTGAGGAAAATTCCAGGGAAACTCCAAGGACCGTCCAACCGAAAGACGCAAAAGCCTTATCCGAAAAGCGGACAACTGGCGGTTTAGGTCGGTTTCGCTTTTTCCGGCCTAAAGCCACTAGGTCAAAAAAGCGACATGTGTTGCTTTGATACGTCATGTGCCCGCAGCGATTTTCGATTTTCGGAGGCGCCTCGGGCGCCATGTTCTCGACTGTGCCGATGACCTGGCGCCCGGCCCAGGGCAACAAAAGGCAAGCGCTGGGAGGCGACTGTGGAATACTCCTAGCCAAACAGTAGGTACAAATATCATTGCTTTCTGGGGTGCGGATAAGCCCAGGACAGGAAAGACTTAGCCCTTATTGCGGGGTTTAATATAGACCCTCTCCCCATAGCCTTCATTGGCCATTGGAGGTTCGTGAAGATTGAAGATAAAGTTAGCACATGCCTGACCCTGGAAGAAACAGGAATCGTTTTGCTTGGACTGGACATTTTTAGTGGGTGCCCCACCCAAAAAAAAGTAACTTACATGGTGGAATCCAGTGAACAACCAGGCATGGCTCTCTGGATGTTACTGAAAAAAGTGGGCTGCCAGTGGAGAACCAATGTCCTCAGTGTTGTTGCTTTAGCAAAACTGGTCAGCAACCAAGAGCTGCATGGTTACTGTTCAACCCTTGATATGGTAGCAGAGAACTGTGATTCTTGCAGCCACCTACCAAAAATGAATAAAACCAGCGAACGAAAACGTCCTAAACATCCTAAACACATGCCAACAGTGAAGTTTAAGATTGGAAACAAAAAGTATGGGACTCCTAGATTAAACCTAGGCGCAGCCGAGGACAATGATCCAAGCGTACTTAAGGGCCTAGATCGTTGCTGTTTAGGGTTGTGGGGCACTCAAAACCAAACCAAGTCATGATCATAGAAGGAACAACTTAGTAGTAGTATCGCCCCCTCAAGGGTTTGGGTGAGAAAAAAAAAGGGAAACCCCTAAAATGGACGGTGTCCTTCTGATTTCCCTTCACACACAATCCCAAAGGCCCATGGTTTCGTTGTGCTTGGAGGTTTGGAGGCTAGTTGGGGTTCAGCCCCCCACGAATCCACGCCAATGGAGGGGTGCCAGAAAATAGGTTACCCGTAGCCCGGCATATGCATGGACTGCCTGACTATTGGAATCCGCAAGATTCGAATTCCTTAATATTGAAACCCCTTCGTGGATCTACCTCTTGGTATCCCAACAAAGCTCCTGCTTGGACTCCAAGTTGCTAAATTGCGAACCCTTTGACAAACCAAAACCACCCCCTTCTCATGCAAGCTGAGTCACGTAAAAACAACAAGCTGGCAAAAACAAGTGCCATTCCAAATGTTCATGAATCAAAAGGGCAGAGATCCGTATGGTTGGGAATTTCCCTCAGCTTCCAGGTTTTTGTTTATGCAAGTGGCTCACCTCGAACTCCAACGCCCAAATTCCCACCACTTGTTCGGCGGCGATCCAACGGACCCGACGGACGGGCCGCGAGGCGCCGCCTCCGTGAGGCAACCGCTGGGCGGCACTTCGGTCGCCACGTCAAAGTCGAGAAGCTGACGTTTCGCCATTGGGCCCACAACGACCAAAGCCCCGAAGTCTTGGCTAGGTCCTCCAGTAGAGAGGATAGAATAAGGGTACCTTTTCTGTGTAGTCTATTTTAGTAGGGGAACCCTCCCCGAAAAGGAAAAAGGACACTACTGGGGACCGAGTTGGGAATTTTGGCTTCTCATCCTCACCAAACCAGCAACAGACTATATAGCAGGAACTGGGAGTTGCTCAACTCAAGATACCCATCCAAGCCCTGCCTGCGTGTTTGGGGGCCAAATCCTCCCATGGCCATGGCTGAGTTTGACGTGAGCCCCTTCCAACAACCACATGAATCATGGCGTGGGTTCCATTTGCTTCTTCGCCCCCTGAAAAACAACATATTTCCAGTAGTCATAGATTCCCTTTAAAACCAACAGGGGAAAATAACAAGTATTCAAAAGCAAATGGAAGGCTGGGTTCCATTCATAGTTCTGGAAACATACACCTTTCTGTGCTACCAACTTGGGTCACCCAATGATGCGTCTATCACCAAAAAGCAACACATAAAGAGAACGTCCTCGGGAGAGTGTGGCCCACTTTTCCACAACCATGGTTGCAGCAAATGTATGTGTTCGCACATGTCAAAATATGGTGACCCCCCATGGAATGCTTTCCTGTGTTGCCCTGAAACCCAGCCCCAAAAGGGATACCTACAAAACGGCCCAAGCCTGGAGGTCTGCTGATGACTAGCTTTCCTACATGGGTTACTCCTGCTTGCCAGCCTTTCGGGACGTCAAACATGGGCCCTTTTGGGACAGTTTCAGGTTGTATGTGATACCAGAGTAACTTGATGGGAATTGCTTGGCTACCAGAAATTGGTCCTGATGCTACAATGGGAAAACTCTCCATGAAGCACAACACCAGAACATACCCAATGAATCACAGTTGCGAGTAGGCAACCAGCCTTAGCCCATTTAATTTGTCTTTTAAAAGGTTCCCTTGGTTGTCTACTCTCGGTTGCTTTCTGCTCCCCTGCTAAAAGTTTAACTTTTAGTGGTTTAATGGCAACCCATTGGTTGGCAAAAAGTTAAAGTCCTAACATCCAAGCAAAATGCCAAATTAGTTATCATCCAGAGAAATGAAATCACTGGGAACATCTGATGGTCCCAAAACCACCGGCACACTTCCAGGCCTTGACCGTGCAGTCCCTGTAGCCTCGGCGAAATCCCTCTGACTCCCAAAATGGCATCTTTGAGCTTGGCTTTTGGGCACATCGAACAAGACTACGACCTACAATACCACGTTCTTTGGCTCCCCAAACCAACATACCAAACATATCTTGGAGGCTCAAGTGAGTCCCGTCGCCGGAGGTGACGTCCCGTGGCCCTTCGCGCGTTCCAAGTCGCTGGGCCCCCGGCCCCAACTGGTGAGCTCCCCAGAAAGGCCGAGGTTCTCCGCCTGAGGGGATGTTTTGAAGTCATGGGGGCTGGGGGGGAGGGAGGGGGGGGGGGGGGAGCCCAAATACGCCCTTAAAACGCCCTTATTTGGGGCTTATTTGGGCTCCCCCCCCCCCTCCCTCCCCCCCCAGCCCCCATGATGAAGGGACACACAACAGGAAGCGGACCATTCCGGGGTCCTGAAAAAGAACGTCCCCGATTTGGAGAAACTCCGAAGATCAACGAAAGACAACTGAGAAAGCCCCAAGACCCAAGGAAGCTTCAACAAAAGCAAGGCTTCAGCGCATGCAACAAAGGCACCGCAAGATTCATAGGTGGGCTTGTGCCATACGCTTCAAGCAACATACAAAAGCCAAGCCAATGTCACCCGCACAAAAAGACGTCAGGCGTGCCAACATAACATAGCTTTTGTTCCTCCAGCTGCCATTCAATTAAACAATCAAACCTGGGCTGCCCTCAGATCCCCCGCCAAAAGTTTAACTTTTAGTGAGGTGAACACTACCACTAAACACTAAAAAACTAAAAAGCTAAGGTAATGGCTGGGAGCCACCAAGAAACATATCAGTGCCCGCTTCGGCTGATTTAAAGGGTACCGTCTAAGGCAAGGAGCCACTGGCCTCCACCGTCACCTCATTTGGGCAAATGAACTTATCATCCGCGAGGGACGTGGTAATTAGTAAGTCCCCTGATGTGGAACACGTAGAGACTAGGTCCTCCAGTAGAGAGGTTAGAACAAGGGTGCCCTTTTTTCTGTGGTCTTTTTAGTGGGGGAACCCTCCCAACCGAAAAAGGGGTGGGCACTACTGGGGGACCTAGGAGAGACCCCCCCCCATGTCCCTGCCAAAAGAACCATAGACTACTGATATTATTTGTTGACCAGCGTGTTCCAGGCATGCATGCCTTGACATAGCCAAGTGCTCAAAGGCAAAAATATAGTAGTCCCCTGTTCGAACGAACTTACACAAATTGCCCCAGCGCCTCGTGTGATATCAGAGTTGCAACTAAGGGTCTGGGGGGGTGTGGGTGTGGCCTGCTCGAAGCAGCCAAAACTTCGAACTTAAGCAGTGAGTTTCTGGATGGAAATTGCCCACACTACTTTGCCTCGAAGTCAAGATTCGCAGGAACCAATCTGCGAAAAATCGCCTTCCCGCGCGGTGGAAACCATGGGTGATTTAGGACTGGGAATTGGAAAAAGGGCACTGAAGTCTGGACAGTCAAGGCCAACTCTTGCAGGGCACTTCTTGAAAGCGGCCTTGATGTCTCTGTGCATCCAGCGCTTGCGGTGCATGTCCTGCAAACCTCGGGCAAGTCGAGTAAGGCATGTGACTAAACCCCTTGGGCTCCAGCTTCCAAGCAAATACAACAAGCAACGGATAAAGAACTGGGTATGCGTCACACCCCCAAAATGATAACCAAACTCAAATAGGGTAGCCTCAAACCAACACAAACCCAGGTCTTGAAAGCTTGCTCCGATCCCCCCCCCAGAAAAGACACAGTTTTGTGTTTTTGGGCTGGGGGGATAGTTCTGACGGTTCTGCATCTCTTGTGCAGTACCTTCCGGCGAATCGAGAGCCCGCCCAAGGCTCGCTCAAGCGAGCGTCGCGGTGTTACAGTGCGACGCTGGTTCCCGAAATGGAGGGACATGGGTCTCCCAAAAGACGAGCATAAGACGTGATCACCTTCTGGCACTGGTCAGCTCGATTCGCTTCGGACAGAACACC
>CAUJNA010001591.1:340000-400000 GCA_963377175.1 Effrenium voratum | reverse complement strand
GATGAGGGCATCTGCTAGAACCTTCAAGGGACAAAGACATCTTGCAAGGCACGAGGGAAAATCAATTAAAGTCTCCCCCCATGCCTGCCCCCCCCCCCCGAACAGCAGATCGCAAGGCAAATGCCGAGCGAGCACAGCACTGAGCGGAACAAAAGAACGAGCGTAACAAGCAGTATGACCAGAACGGGGAAGGCACGGGTAGCCGCCAGCGCAAGGAGCAAACCAGTTGATGGCGATGTGTTGGTTTCGCAGGCCTGGACTCATTGCCCTAACCGCACAATCCAAAGCCCAACTTGGATATGATGGCTTGCTGCTTGGCAGTCAGGGTTAAAAAGCTCATTGTCTGATCCTCACTAAGAGATCAGAGTTGGATTTCTCTTGGTCATCATGCCTGCCGATAAATACAGCTTCACTAAATGCCAAGGGCAATCCACGCCACATACTCAAACCCTGGCAGCAAACATGCATGTTGCACGACCGGGGACCCTGCTAGAAGAGTCCAAAACAAAGACATCCCGGCACATTGCAAGGCCAAAGAAGAACAAGCAGCCCGAGAACAAGTAGCAATAAGAGGAACAGAAGAACGAGCCAAACAAACAGAAAGCCAGAGCGGAAAGCACAGGCAGCAGCCAGCACAAGGAGCATACAGCCTTCACAAGCCGATGGCAATGTGTGAAGCACAGCACAGCGGTATGCTGTCAATGCGGTCCATGTCTATTGGACGCCAAACAGCTTTACGTGCATCATTGGACAGCGAGTATTTCACAAGTCATTGTCCCCACAGCACAAAATCAATCGCTCAACTTGGATACGCTAGCTTGCTGTCGCTTGGCAGTCAGGGTTAAAAAGCTCTTGATTTGATCCTCACGCAGGAGTCAGAATTGGATTTCTCTTGGTCATCATGCCTGCCCGTCTGTACCCACATGACATACACTCGTCCGCGCCACATACGAATCCCGGCAGCAACGAATTACATTTTGCAAGATGAGGGCATCTGCTAGAACCGTCAAGGACAAAAGGCGTCTTGCAAAGAACGTCAAAAAACACCCAAAGTCTGCCTGCATTCCCCCCTCCCCCAGAAGCAGATTGGAAAGCAAATGAAGCACAAGCGACGAGCGAGCACAAGCAGCACTGAGCGGAACAAAAGAACGAGCGTAACAAGCAGTATGACCAGAACGGGGAAGGCACGGGTAGCCGCCAGCGCAAGGAGCAAACCAGTTGATGGCGATGTGTTTGTTTCGCAGGCCTGGACTCATTGCCCTAACCGCACAATCCAAAGCCCAACTTGGATATGATGGCTTGCTGCTTGGCAGTCAGGGTTAAAAAGCTCATTGTCTGATCCTCACTAAGAGATCAGAGTTGGATTTCTCTTGGTCATCATGCCTGCCGATAAATACAGCTTCACTAAATGCCAAGGGCAATCCACGCCACATACTCAAACCCTGGCAGCAAACATGCATGTTGCACGACCGGGGACCCTGCTAGAAGAGTCCAAAACAAAGACATCCCGGCACATTGCAAGGCCAAAGAAGAATAAGCAGCCCGAGAACAAGTAGCAATAAGAGGAACAGAAGAACGAGCCAAACAAACAGAAAGCCAGAGCGGAAAGCACAGGCAGCAGCCAGCACAAGGAGCATACAGCCTTCACAAGCCGATGGCAATTTCAATGTGTGAAGCACAGCACAGCGGTATGCTGTCAATGCGGTCCATGTCTATTGGACGCCAGACAGCTTACGTGCATCATTGGACAGCGAGTATTTCACAAGTCATTGTCCCCACAGCACAAAATCAATCGCTCAACTTGGATACGCTAGCTTGCTGTCGCTTGGCAGTCAGGGTTAAAAAGCTCATTGTTTGATCCTCACTAAGAGATCAGAGTTGGATTTCTCTTGGTCATCATGCCTGCCGATAAATACAGCTTCACTAAATGCCAAGGGCAATCCACGCTACATACTCAAACTCTGGCAGCAAACATGCATGTTGCACGACCGGGGACCCTGCTAGAAGAGTCCAAAACAAAGACATCCCGGCACATTGCAAGGCCAAAGAAGAACAAGCAGCCCGAGAACAAGTAGCAATAAGAGGAACAGAAGAACGAGCCAAACAAACAGAAAGCCAGAGCGGAAAGCACAGGCAGCAGCCAGCACAAGGAGCATACAGCCTTCACAAGCCGATGGCAATGTGTGAGGCACAGCACAGCGGTATGCTGTCAATGCGGTCCATGTCTATTGGACGCCAGACAGCTTACGTGCATCATTGGACAGCGAGTAATTCACAAGTCATTGTCCCCACAGCACAAAATCAATCGCTCAACTTGGATACGCTAGCTTGCTGTCGCTTGGCAGTCAGGGTTAAAAAGCTCTTGATTTGATCCTCACGCAGGAGTCAGAGTTGGATTTCTCTTGGTCATCATGCCTGCCCGTCTGCACCCACATGACATACACTCGTCTGCGCTAGATGCCGCCACATACGAAACCCGGCAGCAACGAATTACATTTTGCAAGATGAGGGCATCTGCTAGAACCGTCAAGGACAAAAGGCGTCTTGCAAAGAACGTCAAAAAACACCCAAAGTCTGCCTGCATTCCCCCCCAGAAGCAGATTGGAAGGCATATGAAGCACAAGCGACGAGCGAGCACAAGCAGCACTGAGGGGAACAAAAGAACAAGCATAACAAACAGCATAACCAGAACGAGAAAGGCACAGGTAGCAGCCAGCACAAGGAGCAAACCAGCTGATGGCGATTTCCCAGGCCTAAACTCATTGCCGTAACCGCACGATCAAAGCCCAACTTGGATATGATGGCTTGCTGCTAGGCAGTCAGGGTTAAAAAGCTCATTGTCTGATCCTCACCAAGAGATCAGAGTTGGATTTCTCTTGGTCATCATGCCTGCCGATAAATACAGCCTCACTAAATGCCAAGGGCAATCCACGCCACATACTCAAACCCTGGCAGCAAACATGCATGTTGCACGACCGGGGACCCTGCTAGAAGAGTCCAAAACAAAGGCATGTTGCAAGATGCGTGGGAAAATCCACAAAGCCTTCTTCTCCCATGTCCCCCCGCCCTTTCCCCGCGGCTCCCCCTGACAATGATTGCACAATCTCCCCAAACCTTCAACGGGATGGGGGTGGCTCGCTGGCTCCCGCATCCCTTTTTTGCAAGTTTCCCCCACGGGAAACTGGACATCCCCCTCCCGCAACTCAAATTTCGCGCGAAACTACAGCACAGCACAAGAATCACACGATGCACAAGAAACGCCGCGAGCAAGACAAGCCACGGAACCAGTAGCCCATGCACAACAAGCGCATGCAACACAAGCAGCATGAGCGCTGCGATCAGCACAAGCTATGCCGGTGATGTTGTCTTCCTGTTCAAGGGAGATATAGCTAATATAGCATGCGGCACTTGATCTGGCGCATGAGCAGAGCAAGCCACACGGCACCTGTGCTTCGCAGACGTCAAAACTTTGACACCGAGTCACGCACGGAATCAACTGTCCCGTTCGCATAAAGGCTGGCTGCTTGGCAGGGTTAAAAATCTCTTTTTTCGCCCCGAAATCAGAGGGGATTCTCTTGGACATTCGCCTGACATCCGCCTTCGGGCACCAATCTGCACGCATCAACTCAAACTATTGTGCCATCCAGCCATGAACAATCCGTCTGGGACCTTCCATCTCTCTTCTCGTGCCTTCTTGGCTGTGGCCAGGGGAAAGAGCCAAAAGCTGGAAGACCCATGGTCACAAGACATGAGTCGTGGCAAGAAGACAAACCTGATGACTGACTCTGACTCAACCGCTCATTGGTATCAAGGTCACCTTACAAGCCTTACAACTCAGCAGCTGGATTGGGGGGATATTCCCCACATACACCACCATTTGGGGTGGTCGTGTGGTGTGAGGTCAATATAATTCACCCAGACCAATGGAAACCAATGCAAACCAAGTTCAAGTCAATTTCCCTGACCCTTGATCCATCGTTCATCCCTTCCTCGCGTCATCTGAACACCTGTCCCTTAATTTTAACGGGCGCCTCGGACACGCGGCCCGGTGGGCGCGCCTCGAGAAGCACCGGGCGGAACAAAATCCACTTGGAGGGGTACCCTCACATCAGTTCCCATGGAACCTGGGTCCTGGAAGACCGTTTTCCTTTCAAAGGGACTGCCGAATGTCAGGTACATAATTTAGTTACATGGAACCAGGGAGGTCCTGGTTTGGTCCATTTTCCGTTAACTGCCGAACGTCAGGTTCCATGTGTTAATTGGAGGGAGTCCGTAGTTTGACACATGTCCTTTATGGTGGAGAAGCCACACCCAAAATAGATGGCACATTTTCCGTTCGGTGTGGGTAAGCAAAGGCGTGACTAAACCACAACGAGGGCATTGTGCCATTTGCTTTAGATTGGGGAACTCGCCACAACTGCACCGTAGGGTTTCGATGTCTTGTACTTTCTGTTCAAGTATCATTGCTTTGCAAAGCCGGCCCTTTCCTCGGTTGTTGGCAGTTTTCGGGAAAGAAGGAACCTTAGAAATAATTAATGCGGAGGTTCTCACTGGGCACGATCCCTTGGTTCATTTCAACAATATGTCAAAGAAAACACCTACAGGAAGTATGCCAAACACCAGTACCATGGTTGTGATTCAGTCTCAAAGCACTTCTCATGTTAGTGACAGTGGGAGCGTCCATGATACCTGAAATGACATTGTCCAAAAGACATGTGCTGGTGGGAGAAAAAGTTTCACAGCAGTTGTTTCGACTTCTCCCCCATCCACTGCTCGCAGGGCACTTTGGGAAGAAGGCTTTATCGTGAAAAGGGGTACCAGGTGGCGTCCCAGTCAGTCGAAGGTGGGGGTGTATCTATACATATCGATTCATAATTATATGTATGTATATGTATATATATATATATATATGTATATCTATGTATATATATATATATGTCAGTATATATATATATATATATATATGTATATATATAATACCTACATACACACGAATGTGAAAGTACTGCACTTGGGTGTCTGCTTTCTTTAAGTGGACCCCCCTGTTGGGGGTTGAAGGAGGAAACAAGGAAAGCCCGGTCACCTGAAACTCGTTTCAAGGGCAACATTTGATCAGAAATTCTACCTGGTAAAAATCCGAGTGAGACCTGGCGTGTGCTTTCTTGAAAAAGGAACCCCTTTTGGTTGTTAAAGGGACATCAGAAAGGACAACCACCCGTTTTCGGGGTCCCGCAAAAAAAGAGAGACACAACCATAGGCAGCTTCTCCCAGTTTTCTTAGAGCTTCATCCAATTGGTGCAACATGGATTGCATCCATCCACAGGCAGGTTTGACTGGTCTTCTCATTGGTTTAAAGGGAAGCCATAAGGAAAACCACCATGTTGAATTCATGAATTATTTATCTAATGAGGAATCAGCCAAGTAAGGGAAAAAACCCTCCAACCTTCCTGGAAATAATCGCAAAGTTGCCCCTAACGTTGACTTCGGCTTGATCCGGAGAATCGGACTCAGGTGTTGGGAGGTCCTCTGATTTACACCACGGTGAAAGTAGATGGGTAGATGTGGGCAAAGGGGATGACTTCATTAAATGGCCGTGGCTAAAAAAAAACGGTACTCAAAATGGAACCCTGGTAAGTGAAAACATGGACCAAAACCTGCGTAACCCCGCCTGTTTAGCTTTCAGCCACACCCAAATGGAGGAATGGGGGCATGTAGACCACCAGATCCCTCACGGTCATCTTGCTGGTTCAATAGGCGGGGAGTGCGCGACTGATCCCTAAAACCATCCGACTGGTGGTTTCTTTCGGGAATTTACATTCCGGCTCATACCCAAAACCCATGATTCCCTTAGAACCATCAAGTCATCGTTCTTGTTTCTTTTCTCCTCCCCAGACCCTTAGCGGCCATGGGAAATAAGGAAACAAAGGCCACCTTTTGTAGGTTGGGAGGGAGCCCAAATACGGCCTCAATCAGAAGGCCTGGTCAGAGATCCTTACATTATACACCTGAACATTGCCTTGCAAATGGTGGTGTCCCTTAATTTTGGTGGAACAAGCCATGTTTCAAATGGGCAAAATGCATCTTGTCAGGAGCCCTGCTTGTTTTGGGGCCTTTTTCTCCGTTCTTTGGACTCCCTCCCCCTCCCCTCCCAGCCCCAAGCTCCCAGGCACGCAGGTAGGCGCGAAAGGAACCCCCCTCCATGCACTCGAGTCGTGCAATCACCTGACACCAAAGCCAGTGGCAACCAGCGAAAACCTTGTGGTAACCAGTGACTTTTCCAGGTTGGCGGATTTCTGGTAAGGCCACAAAAAGACGTGTCTCTCCCCAGACCTGCGGATTTCCACGAGATTCTCAACTTGGTACGTAGCGGAGTAACAACACCCCAGACTCAATCATGTGGTTGCTTACCAAGTGGGTTTAACATTCAAGCATCGGAAACAACACACCTTGGTTGGCTGTTGATCCGAAATTGAGCCCCATAAGTAAGAAACAAGGGCATCATTGACATGGGCAAGAGACCAAAGAAAACAAGGCAGGAGTCTGGGAAGCTGGGCTCAGGTGGCCTGTGGATCCTAGATACATGGACCATAGCAAAAGCGGGGGTTGCCATGTCACGCAGTTCGGAGTGTACCCAGTGCTTCCAAGCCCGAAACCAGGGGAACCATCATAAACCTGGAGGTACTGCCTTGCCTGGAACTGGACAAATCCTCGGGGTAGGTACCCACACATTTTCCTTAGGGAAGGTGAGTTCGATATTGGGGGTATGGTGCTGGAGATTAACCCTTGTGATACAAAGAAACACCATTCCAAACAGCTATTGCAAGTTTAAGTATTGAGGGAAGTAAAGCATTGACCCAGCGGTTGTTGCTTGTCCCCGCGCTTTTTCTCTCAACAAAGACCCAACAAAAGACACCAAACAGCAACGCGTGTCCTGCAACCGGCAACCTCCGTAATATGTCCCATTTGAAGATTGGCGCCAAAGCCGATGTTCAAATCCACGTCGAAGAGGTTGCCAGCCCCAACCCACTACCCCTACAACATAATATTGTATGGCTGTGGGTCAAAAACAGGTACCCAAAATGGAACCCTGGTAAGTGGGAACCTGCACCAAAACCTGCAAGTTCCAGGTGGTTTAATTTTGACCCATACCCATATGAAGCCAGTTGCATTTATGATCAAAAGGTCGCTCGTGAGCTATGCAAGATGTGTTTCTTCCATGACATCTTGAGGTGCATGGCGTACAACTGTTTTAATGGGGAAACTCGCCAAACAGAAAGGGATTTAGCACCTGGAATTTATGAGCCGCGAGTCGTTTTTTGGGACCACGTGCTTGGTTGGTTTTATATAAAGAGAAACCAAAGAAAAACGGCAAATTTGGGGGTCCCGTATAAAAAAAAAAGAAGGAAACAAAAAACACACCCATATTGATATGTATATGGAAGGAAGACACACCCATATTAATATGTAAGGGGCCCTCTTGAAGCAACCTTTAGGCTTCCCCTTGCCGCTGACCTGGGGAATCTTTGGGTTGAAAGATGTTGAAAGGGGTCAGCCTCGGGTGGGATATGGGCTTCCCCTTGCTCATCCACCAGGGTGAAGTAAACCTGCAACCCAGGTCACCCTGGTCTCCGCAATCCGAAGGAAACAAAAAGGCACGCCACGACTCAGAGTGTAAAGACGCACGCCACGAAACCTTGCTGATTCCCCACCTGAAGCACTCAACTGATTCAAATGCTCAACGAGTGGAGAAGAACAAAAACGGGCGGTCCCCAAAGCTGGCCAACAGATCGTCTCCTTCCGCTTGGCCCCAGAAGTGGATCATAGTCGCACGCACAGCATCCGAGGCTCCAACACGTGGGGTATGCACGCCGATGCTTGATATGTGTTGATCATCCGACCGCAAAAACGGGGACCACCACGAAAACCAAGCAATGCTGAAAAGAGCGTACCATTGGTTTCATCTATAATCCTTGGGGTACGACCCCCCCTTTCCATACATTTGGACCAAGGAAACCTAAAATCTCCTTGTTTTGGGGTACGACCCCCTTGCCATACATTTGGCAAAGAAAAACAAATTACAAACAAAAAAACTTAAATCATGAAAAAAACAGTAATTTAAAAGAAAACACACACACACACAAGAAACAAAAACAAAAAACACCGCCTGGACCAAGGGCTTCCCATAGGAAGCGAATCAACAAATTGGGCGAGATGCCCGAAGTGGCCAAGCCCCCTATGGGTGAGCTCGTTGTTAGCCCTGAGCACATCAAACATGCGTACCCAAAATGGCTTGCCCTGATAAATGGAACGAAGAACTAAAAATCCTGCGGTCCCCTGGTGGGCTTATTTTGACCCATACCTTAGTGTTTGATTGTAGTACCACTGGATGCCGCAGTTCCGATTTGTTTTATCATCATTTTAAACCGCTCCGTTTGCGTGACATAAAAAGAGTTGTGCCATCTAGCTTGCGCACATCTCGGGCACACAGAATATCAACTTTTCTTGTTCTGTTCCACATTTAGTCAACCATATTGTCCGCTTGAGACCCCGAATTACTGTCGCGGCAGTTTTCCCAAAGCGGCAGCCTTCCCTCGCCTGTCCGCCGTGATGGAAGGCCTCTTGCAAGGCCACGATGTTCCTCCCGTGCAGGGCTTGCGGGGATGACCATGGTAAAATAATGAGGCCAAAATGAACAAAGGTGAGCAAAACCTACGGACCCTTTGGCGTCACGTGATTCAAGGAAACCCTCCCCCGAACAAAATGAGCAAGGTAAAGTGCCACCGAGTAATTGGGCTAAGATGCCACGGTGAGAAAAACCCATCCCCATGACCACACGGGGGATTCCCTTTACGTCGGCACCAGGGTGAATCAATTGCGGACCCTTTGTGTGGAGATTCATGTCCAACCATGTTGAAGTGTTTGGCATAACACAGAGCCCCACAACTGGCTTGTTTATAGGTAACTCAAACCAGATGTGGAGTAGAGGGGTCCTCTACTTAGGATCGAAAGGCACCCCCTTTTTGACAAGGTACCCCCCAATTGCTCCAAACGACATAACCCATGTGCAGCTGGTTATACTGCGCCTTTAGCCAGTATTGCACAGGTGCAACCCAAGGGTGCACCGAAAATGATGCAAGGACAAGACCCTCGACTCACAACAGGTCGCTCGGAGAGCAGCATGAGCATGGGCACACCCGCAGGTGCCATGTCGAATTTAAGCCCGACGGCAAGTGACTTGCTTCCCTCACTCGTTCCTAGCCCTGAAATGGTCTCTCAACCCCAGGTCGGAACCAGCATCTCGTCCATCCGCTAGGAGAAAGAACCCGTTGGCCCACGACCCGTGGTCCTTGGCCCCTCAATCACTAGGCTATATAAAATGGCTCCCCTTGCTCTGAATCAGTAAAAGACGGGGGTATGATGGGGG
This sequence comes from Effrenium voratum, assembly GCA_963377175.1. Lineage (NCBI taxonomy): Eukaryota > Dinophyceae > Suessiales > Symbiodiniaceae > Effrenium > Effrenium voratum. The sequence goes on along the minus strand of CAUJNA010001591.1, from coordinate 390,576 downwards.
GGAAAGTTCTCAAAATAGAGGAGTGGTCCCCTCAAGCACCTGTCCTTTTGGCGTCGAAGAAGAAAAAAAAAGAGACACCCCGCAAGCACCTGTCCTCTTGGCTTCCAAAAAAAACAAACGAGAGAAACCTTCAGACTCATAACATGATCCCGTGAGGTTCCACCCAAGACCTTCCATCCAGCCTGCAGCTGGCCAGGGCTTTCAGCGCCTGTGCCTAGAGCCCGGGCTTCGATGGGCGCAGGTGTGGGGCCGACATCTGGGTGCGCAGGGGGGGGGGGTGGAGAAGGTCGCAGAGTCCGGTGCCCATTTTTAATCTACCAATATCTAGGTCCTCCAATAAAAGGTTAGAATAAGGGTACCAACTTTTTACTAGAATCTATTTTAGTAAAAAAAACCCTCCCCCAAAAAAGGGTACAAGGGCACTACTGGGGGACCAAGATATAGAATAAGTTTGCAGACCCCAAATGTGACAGGTTTTCTTCCAAACTCTGTTTGAACTCACCCAAATGGAACCAGAAATGCCTTAAAGAGTGCAATCAGGGAAACACCTGTAGACCACAACAAGCTGCCAAGGGGGGGGTGTATGGTCGGAGGTGTTTGGTTCATATGAACAAAATGGAACGGCCCAAAAAACTCATGTATCTGTGCAACACATATGTCAGTCTGAAAAACGGATCGGCTTAGCCTACATCGGCGGCTTCTTGTGTCCACATCGGCATTGCAGGAGACCCCCTTTGCAATGGAGCTGTGCGTGCACTATCAGCAAATCAGAATGTAACCCCCTGAGAGGTTACGGGTGTAGGCAAGGGGCTGTGAATAGCGTTTCTCAGTGTTTGATACCACTCTCCAACAAAAATAGTTCTAAAATGGTCTCCGCTAATTATCTTTAAACAGCTCCCTGTTTCAGGGGAAATGGGGTATGAACCCTGACTATACGAGTGCATACCTGTATTATCCCACCAAACAAGGTCGATTGGGCTGTGGCGGAAACCATCTTAGATTGGGTTGTAAATCTGGGGCCAAAAAAGACATGTCCACGCCCTGTTCCTTTCGGGGGGAATTAAAACTGGCCATTTAGCACGAAGATTCGTGCTCATGAAGGACGGTCCTGGTTTCAACAAAAAACATGTCAGTGAGTAGGGGCGAACTTGTTTGCTCCAGTAGCCAAATGGACACTGTTCTAGGGGCAACTTCCCCATTCTTTCCGGGGATCCTTCTTTCTAGAAAACCACCAAAAAAACCGGAAGAACTGGCTGGTTTTGGAAAAGAACGATGACTGAAAAGAATGGACAATCGACCCCTAGAACTGTTAGTGCAAGTCGATGGCACAATGCCCGGTAGATGCGGGGCAACTCGATGCGGCTAAACCTACCGGGAGTCCTGCTCTCCAAATGAAAGGGTGTGTTGATAGCCAACAAAACACATGTACCTGAAGCGGACTGCTAACACATGGTGCGGTTTTCAGGCAGCACACGCATCAAACTAGCAGAACTGGTTGATCGCCCCTAAAATGCACTAGGTCCTTGACGTGACCTGCCTCAAAATGACCCTCTAAATTGTGTCTGAAGGGACCCCCCCCAAAAAAAAAAACAAGTCGCCGCCAACATGTTCACTTTCACGGCCCTGTGCAAGTGGGACAACAAGGCATCCGTGAGCGTTGGCTGATTTAACGGGGTTCCGGGAAAAAAAGAAGGAAAAAAAGAGGGAGAACACGGATGCTGGGCAAGTGATAGTCCTATGGGTGAAAAAACTGAAGTTGATCCCCGAATGCAAGGGTCTAAATAAATTGAATGGGGTAGGAGGCGGTAAACATAAATTAGGTTATGATCATAAGAGGAGCATGTTGGTTGTTGTTTAGCTCTTCAAGGGTTTGTGTGTGACATGGAATCACTTCTAGGTCCTCCAGTAGAGAGGGTAGAATAAGGTTACCCTTCTAGCCTTCCCCCCAAAAAAGGGTAAAAGGGCACTACTGGGGGACCTAGACTTGCAAAGGAGAAGAACTTGTGAAATCATTTAGCCCCTCACATGACTTTTGAGATAGCCAAATCCCTCAGCAGGCCTCGTGCTGCGTGGACCTCTTCAGCGCAAAGGTGGAACCTGCGCTCCGAAAAGCAAATGTACCAACCAAAAACAAACCTGGGCTGTCCTCAGATCCCTCGCTAAAAGTGTCTAACTTTTAGTGTGTTAATAACTGGGGGCCCTTGTTTGGACCCTGCCGAAAGAGAAACGCCGCCTTCTACAGGGGGCTTTGAGAGGTCCGCTTTTGATGCGCCAGGCCGGACTTCCAGATTTCGATGGGAACAACATGGCACCCCCGCTTTTATTGGTACTTGAGTGAAAAACGGTCCCAATGAGGGGTTGCCCGGGCCTCCACTTCAAATATCACAAGGAAACTCCATGGGACAAGCAGGAGCTACAAGATCTTTGTGTGAGGAAAGCAAGGCTTTGGGCAACATCTCATCATCAGGAACCGCGGAAAACACGCTGTCGCAACTCGTCTTGTGGAGCGATGTGAGCCAGGAAAACACATGACTGAACCCTAAGCGGGCAAAAAATACTTCAGATGATGCCCAACGTTGACGAGTGGCAGTGTTCCGATCCCCCATCCCCAAGGCCCCAGGCCCGCAACAGCTCAACTCGGTCAGCTTAAGCCCAGCCCCCGCGCGCTCCTGAGCCCGTGTTGAGTCCGGCAAAGCCACCCCGTTGGCCAGTGACCGCTCTGCATCATTCGTCTAAAGCCCGCGTTGCTCCTCTGTTTCTTTTCAGGCGGCGCGCAGCGCTTACCATTCTCCGAGCAAAAGCGAGATCTCGCCATGGCAGGTTGGGAAGAGGTGCAGCTGCCCATATAGAGGGGCCCAAAACGGGGTCCAAACATGGACCAGGAAGTCAAAATATACCCAACAAGTATGCGGCTCAAGGAGTGAGTGTGAAGTAAACGGCAAGAATACCGCAAACATTGGACCCATCTGGTCGCTCGTTTCCGGCCGACCCCCCCCCCAGAGCCCCAGAGCTCCCTTTTTGACTGGGGTAGACTTAAACCCACACGTCCTTTTGGGGGGTGTGCGCCACTGGTCTCTGCAACCTTTGGGTTTGCCGAAACATCTGCAATCATTACAAGATATGATCCAACCAGAAATTAGAGGTTTTTCTTCAGCAGGTTCTGCAATGATTGCAATATTGCCAAGCAGAAACAAGAATTGCTTCCCCTTTCACCCCTCTTTCACCCTCAGCAAAAAAACAGAACCCATATGTGTTTGAACTGGGGCAACTGGGGGTTCCCCTAAAACCAGTTCACAACAAATATGGCCATGGGTCAAAATCCCGTACCCCAGTCAACATCCCAATCCCCAGTAAAATAGGTTCTAAAATGGTTGGTGAATTCACCTACCAACCAAACGGGATCCCATTGGTTTTGACCCACGACAAAATCTACAAGTCTCCCCTCCCCTGCCCTGCCTGAAACGCACCCCTCCTCTCCCTGGCCCCCTGCGTCCCCGCCCCCCCCGGGCCACACACCCGCCTGTGCCGTCGTTCCTGCGGATGGAGATCACCGGCCCACGGGCGCCCCGGCCCAGCGTGGCCACCTGGAGGTCCAATGGGAGCCAAGACGATGAACCCGAACGGAGGCGGAAGAACAACAGATCCTAGGTCCTCCAGTAGAGAGGTTAGAATAAATTGGTACCCGATTTTGTTTCTGTAGTCTATTTTAGAAATGACGCTCCAAATTTTGAAATGACCCTCTAAATTGTGGCTGAAGGGACACCCCCCTGATAGTCACCTATTTGTGAACAAAACTGAAGTTGATCCCCGAATGCAAAGGCCTAAATAAATTGAATGGGGTAGGAGGCAGTAAAACTACATCATAAAAGGAGCATGTTAGTTGTTGCTTAGCTCTTCAAGGGTTTGTGTGTGTGTGACATGGAAGAACTTGTAGGTCCTCCAGATTTGAGAGGTTAGAATAAGTTGGCACCGTTTCTTTTTTTCGGTTTTGTCTATTTTAGTAGGGGAACCCTCCCAAACAAAGGGGTGAGAAAGGGCACTACTGGGGGACCGCTGCGAAAAGTTTAACTGTTAGTGGTTCAATGGAAAACCCATGAGTTGGCAACAAGCTGTTCAGTCCTAACATCCAAGCAAAATCCACCAAAGCATCCACAGACAGTTCAGTCCTTCGCCTTCAAACATGCACCCTGCGGGTGAAATTTCCCATGAAAGGATCGCCACTTTTGGTGGCAGAAATAGGGGACAATAAAAATGGCTGGCTTCTTTTTGGCTTCCCACCCAGCAAAAGGGGGTTTGAACCCTCAACATACAGACACGCACGCGAGGAGACAGAAATTCGAAACGGGTCTGCGGCAGGAGAGATTTCTTTCATGGGCGCCCCTTGGCCATAGCCCCTTGTGCCGCACTCGGCAGAACACAAAAGGGTGCCCCCCTAATTGGGGGATTCCTCTAAGGGCTTTGAGTTCCCTGTGAATCTGGTACCTTGCAATGTGGAGTCAAAAGGGGGAGATAGGAAAATCAAAGGACAACGCAAAAGGCCTTGGGTTCAAAGCAAAACACAAAATCCGGTTCCCACGGATGGTTTCGATCAAATATTCACATTTAACGCTGGCACTTTGGAGCAGAAAACTTGAATGCGGGCTCCAATAAGCTCGAGTTTTTGACACCCTGGCGACAAAAAAAAACTTTCAAAGGCGTCCACTGAAAGTGCCACCCCGACGTCCGCAGCCTCCATATTGCTGGCTCCCTATTTTGCAACGCGTTAAACCGTCCACAAAGCCTGCTGCAACGTGCAACAGCGTACATGAGGGAGTCTTTCTTGAAGGAAACCACGGGGAACCACTAGGTTTGGGGGGTTCACCTAGACGCACATTAACCATGGCAGGAGAAGCCTGGCACTCAGGGCTAAGCGCAGACCTCGCACCAACTAACATGGAAGTGCAAAAAGGCCAACTAACCTACAAGGGTCTGTGCACAAACCCATGTTAGCTGGTGGGAGGGTAAGGATTGATATGAAACAACCCAGCATGCCGTTCGAGGCGGATCTGTGCATTCCTCTCTGCCGCGCCTCATCCCAACCTTTGTCGAGGAAGCGCCTGACCCTAAGCACGGGTGAATACCGAGCTGTCAAAACGCGGCCGGAAATGAATGACATCTCTATCCGGAACTGCTTCTTGTGGCCGCGTTCAAAGGTCCACGCATCCAACTTCAGAGGTTGGACATGATTGAACAAGCAGTCTTTAGATTGTAGGGCGTTGTGATTCATGTCCCGTCAAATGTATCCGCTTGGCACTGCAAAAATGACCACCTTCCCATCCACAAAAGTTCTGGGTCCAGCAGAGTGACATCCTCAGCATCACCCTCTGATTGAAGGTCCTTTGCGCGCCCAGGTGCCCAGCTGCATGTCATTTGCACCCAGGTGTCCCCCAACGTGCTCAGCTTCAGCACGGGCCCCAGCGAGCGTTTGTTTCTTTTCTTGACCGAAGTGAGCTGGTCGCTTTCTTTGGGCCCTGTTGACGCTTCAAGAAGCTGGGTGCTTGTGGAATTCCACACCTTGTCCTTTGTAATTGCCGGGATTTCCGAGGTTTTTCCTAGGATTTATTTTTCTTCTGATGGTTGCACCATGGTTGTCCTAGGGTGTTCGCATGATTTTCGCATGATGTTCGCTTGTTTTCTTCCATAGGTTGTCTACATCTGCAAAACTATACCTTCAGACCCTTCAACATGTTCACTTTAAAGCCGGAAGTTGGCAGACTACCCAACACCCATGGGGGCCAGAATCGAAAGGGCAAATAGTCCCGCCTTCGTCTACCAGGTTTTGGATCCCAAAAGCTCATAAACTAACAAGCCATTCCTCCCAGCGCATGTTCGCAACACCACCGCGCCTTTCTAGGGGTGCAGGGAACAGGTCCAAACAAATTTACAGTTCATCCCACTTTGGAACGGTCGAAACACCGGCGGAGCCAGCTGGACTCACCGTACGCGCGACTCGTGCGGCTGAGACTTGCGCGCAGCATCCTCAGGACTGCATCGCATTGCAGCTCCCAGCGGACTCGATTCAAAGCCTGTCGCCTGATCGCTTGGAGTTGGGATAACCTCAACCAACTTGGGGATTAAAAAGGAACACCTGCCTTGAATGCTCTTTGGGGAAGATCGAACCTTATCTCTCTGAACTTGCTGCGATATTCGAATGTGACATGTGTCGTCTCCGAACAATCTCTGCAGGTGCCTTAGAATGCCTAAGTTATGTGAAGACTCTGAATAGTGAGCGTGCGTGTGTTGGTGTGTCTTAAGCTTTTGATGTTCAGCAGCCCGTAAACGATCACTCCATATGTGATTCCCATGTAAGTTTCTGAGCCAAGCAAAAGACGCAAGCGACGCAATGCAACTTTTCCCAAACCTCCAGCGCTCCAGGCCCCGGAAAAAAGAAAGAACAAACACAAAAATAGCTTGTGATGAAGGGAAGTAAGGGAAGCCCCCCAAAATCATGGCGTTGTTTTGGGGTGTGTCTGTTGTTAGAGGACCCCCTTCCCAAAAAAAACAAAGAGGAAGCAACAAGAAGAACAAAAGGGGTACCCTCAAAAAGGACGCGCCCATTGAAGGTCTGGGAACCTAAGCCCGGCAACGATGCTTTTGTCCAGGTTCGGCGACCCGCTGGCTGCTTCGCTGGCCCCAGTTTCTGATTCCATCAGAGGTTCAAGGACAACAACCCCAGCTTCTGACTTTGATAGGCAAACTTTGGGAGTGCCGCATAGGCGTTAATTTCCTTCCCTCCGATTCATACCGCGCCATGTAGTGCGCCTGTTCCTGGCCCACTTTCAGCCAATTTGACTTTTAGGGCGCAAGGTTCGGCACCCAGCACCTCTGTGCGGTCCCGACAAAACGCTCCGATTAAGAGAAGCACGGTTGGACAAGCTCGTAAGGGGCACCCGCTCCTTCAAGGCCAGAGATGCATCACGCGCCCTGATTGATCACGCGCACTTTCCTGTACAAGAAAATACGAGATGCCGTCTTGTTGTACTTTCTATTTCTCGGTTGCTTTCCGCTCCCCTGCTAAGAGTCTTTAACGGAAAAAACAAAAAACAAAATATAGTTGGCAAACAGTTGTTCAGTCCTATAACATCCAAGCAAAATGCAACAACACAAATGCAGTCCCATTGGCCAGACAGGGAGCGGACTGTCCGGGACCGAACAGGCATGGCCCAAGGTCCCCGAAACTCCGGTCTTCCAGTGGGGAATAAAAAGTTTATGCATGAGAGGAAACAGGGCCTGACTCTAACCTAGACCCCGTACAGAAAGTCAACACTTCGCTGGTTGAACAAAAAGTCAAGGGAAACCCAACAGCAACAAAGTTAAAATGGTAATCTAAGTCTGGCAATGGACACTTTTAGTTGATTCAGACACACGGGTGTTGTCAAGTTGCAAAACTCCGGCCATGAAGACCACAATGACTCATTTGAAAACCTTGACGAAAATAATAGCCTTTCAAAGCCCAGGTGTGCTTTTGGAAAATGATAATAAATATTGGCGTGAGTGTTTCACTTTCTGAGTGGATTGGCCAAACAAGGAAGAAAACTCTTTCCAAAAAGTGTAAAGTCCAGGAACTCACTCCCAGGGAGTTAGGTTTTAGTTGAGATGGAGATCAGAAATCGGTGAGGGTTCATGTCCACCAACCACTTTGGAGGTGGCTCCCCACTAAAACGGCTTGGAACGGAAAGAAAACCGCTGCCATCATCTTAACTTCCCTCACGCAACGCCTATGAGTAGAAGCTTGACCATATGTGGGATTGTCTCAAACTAGGATACGGAACTACTCAAAATGGTGGGCTTTCCCTTGGTTCCCCTGTAAACCCACCCAATAGGCCCACAACCATCACATTCGAACACCCACACGCCAACAGGCCGAATCCTTGCCGCTTTTTCATGCCTCGCATGGCTCAATGCGGTTGCCTCTGTAGCCGCGCTACCTTGCATTTGCCCTCCCCGGAATCTTCTGGTAATCTTCTAGTTGTTCAGGGTCCTGAGCTGGACCCTCAGAGGCTACAAGAAAGTCGTCAAAGAGGCAGCCCCCTTTAGCATTTTTGTTCACAACCTTCCTGTGAAACCACGCGTACCCCTCCTGGCCAGGTGAGGGCAAATGCCATACAAGAATTGAAAAAAGCCCACTGGCCGGGAAAACGGGATGCGAACCGTTCGCATCACAAAATCTGCAGGCTATGGCTTGCTTTGTGAAAGTAGGCAGGTGACAGAAGGATCTTCATGTGGTTGAATCTGCAAATAGCATTAGAGGTGTCAACCGCCATGGCTAGGACTCCGACCTTAAAAGAACTTGCCTTAAACAAAGTGGTGTCTGTGGATGTTGATAGAACTTTGGAACCTTTGGACGTATCCGACTCACTTAGCATCCAGCACCACATTCCGTGGCTGCCTTGGCATGACGGGCGGCACTTGACTTACCGCACCACCCCTGGTAGCCAGGCCTAAAATGCGCAATCTCTCAAGCAAGGAACAACTTCCTTGTTTCTGCAAGAAGTGGTGCCCTGTGTAACAGCGTCTGCTTTAGTTTTGCCCCAGATCACATGGCTTGCGACAAAGCCAACATCAACGAGTATATCCAAGCTTTCTCAATTATTCACCCTTGTTACTATGTCATATCCAAGTTGTATCAGAGTATATCCAAGCTTTCTCAATTCTTCACCCTTTTTACTATGTCATATCCAAGTTGTATCCCAAACTTGGCTCTCAATGAACAACTAGTAGGGTTTTGATTTCTATGTCTGCACACAAATCCCTGAATGCCTCGTTGGAAAACAAAACAACGCGCAGTTCAGCTCAACATGCAGCACAACCCATCGGCACGCAGTGTTTGCCTTTGATCCCTTGCAAACATTATGTGGGCCTGAGAGAGACACAGCCTATTTAGGTACCCTTTCATGGTTTCAGCGACACCAATCCTGAAAGCTCCCTCAGGGCAACGAGAACGCTTGTTCATGAATTCAGGGTTGCTCCACAAATCTGGGCAAATGATTTAGGATTTCCCTCTGAAAGAAACCTTCATGGATGACATTGCAAACTTTCTAGTCACGTCAACACAACTCGCCCGGACAAATTCTGTCACCAGGGTAGAACATTGGCTCTTGGCAAAGGGGAACAAGTGGCCCATCGATGCCAATTTTCAAACCTTGAGCTTTCAGTCTCGAGATTCGGAGCAATCATGCTGATTCCCTCGACCAAGGTACCAAGCACGTGGGAAAACGTTGCCTGCAACATAACACAAACACATGCTTGATCATGGCACACTTGTTTGGGTATACATCCATGTTCAAGGGGGATACCAGTTGTACCCACGGTCACCTGGCGTCTATCCCCTTATAACAGCAATTCCAGCCGGCGGCACGACTTGGCGACTTCTACCCTCAAAGCCCCATCACTAGGCCAGACTTACACCCCCGACCCGACAAAGTTGACGTCATTTGATTTCACGGCTTGCATCATCTTCCTGGTTGAAAGAGAACAACAATGTACAACCAACTCAAAACGTTTCATAGCGGACTCAGTCTAGCACGAACCGTGGCATCTCTATCGACCCCCAGACCCCCACATGGGTAGGGTGCGGGCTTGGCTCTTTGGAAATAAAACCAGAAAGTCTATGGGAACTTGGGACCCGCCCGTGCGTTGGCAAGCGGAAATTCAGCCAAGCTTTCAGTGCGTTGTGGTTACATAGAGCATGCCCTTTTCATCCCGAGTCGCATCACAATCGGTGGCTTCCTAAGGAAAAGCAACGTGGTTGAAAACCTTCTCGCTGGTGATTGTATTGGGTCACGGGGTCATAATTCCCGCGTCAGAAGCAAGCACCGGTTAAGTCGGACACATGAAGCTGCCTGTTGTTTGATTCGTCCAAGCAAAGGAATGCATGTAATAATGTGTATATATATATATATATACGGACCCTGTGCCAAAATATATGGACAAATCCAGACATGAACCAGGTCTTGGCTTTCGTGGAACCCTCACTTGCATGTGTAAGTGTCGCATTGCGTCCAAAACTGCACTCGATTATCCGTCTGCAGGGAGATAATACCTTTGAAGCCCCAAGGAGATGATTTAATGTTGGACCTGCTTTTGTAAAAGCGGCATCTAATGTAGAAAACTGTTTTCCTACTTCAAGATCCTGGGACTGTTTAGGGGTCGTGAATAACATAAAGTGCTTTAGAGTGAAGATCACCCAGCATCACAATATGTCTGCCAGATAAGATAGGCAATGTCAATAAAAGCATGAAAGCTGTAATCAAGAAAGAGAAAGGACATCATGGGATAGTCTTCAATATATGGTAGCACAATCTCAGAGTTTGTTGTCGACAAGCTAGAGATTTGAGACATGAAGGTATAGGGTGAAGCGATCCTAAGGATATCCTGTACTTGAAGGTGCTGAAGTCATAGATTGGTGGAACTGGTAGATATACTGTCCATCCTGCACCACCTCCAAATTCTAAGACTAATCAAAGGATTCGGAAGAGATACGACAGAAAGATAATTACGACAGACAACCATTTGTTTCCACGCGAAACAAAAAGCCCGGACAAGGAATTCCAGTTTCTCAAAAAGGTCCCCAAGCCATCGATTTTGTTTAAAGATAAATCCCTATGAATCATGATCCGCCTCCATCTGTCTTGGGGTCCTGAATCATAGAAACATTTCTCCCGAGAGAGAATGTGGCCGTACTAAATTTGGCAGTGGCAAAACCAAGCAAGTACCGGGGATCTGAGATTGAAACTTGGCAATGCCAGAAATGGCAATATTAAGTTGAGCCAGAGATCTAAAATAAAGTCTTGGCGATACTAAATTTAGAGTTGGCAACCCTAAATTAAGCTTGCCCGCCCAAGTCCAAGCCAGACTCCACTCAAGAGGCTGCACATGACTGCTGCGGCTGTTCCAGGGGAGGTCACATTCAGGAAGGTCCGCCATCATGAGCGTTCGCTTGTTTTACCCCGGAATCGGCCAACTCACTTTAAAAAAGAGCTGAGCAGAAGCACCTGCAACTTGTGGAGCCATTGTCTCTGGCGGATGAGGAGCCGAGAAGACCTCGAGACGAGACGACGGGCACGAGACGATCTCAGAGAGCTGCCCGTCCGCAAAGAGCTTGATGTTGGTAGCCTCAAAGTTGACAAAATGACGAAGGATATGGGAGTCGGAAATGTGGGCCTTGCGTGTCCCCAATCCAACAATCGACTGCCAAACATTTGGTGAGTTGAAGGGAAAACACAGGTGCCAGGGATAACATGCTCATACCAACCCCCCTCCCCACCAGCAAGCCTGCGCACTCCGCCTTCCAAAACCCAGAAACAGGCCGTAGGGCCTGATATTCGGACAAACGAGTGGCAGCCGAGTGAGGACAACCACAGACAAATCAAGCCCAAACGCATATCTATCTGCCACACCACGGGATGGAGCCTCCGAGGATTTCAGCGGCATTCTAGTTCTGGCTCATTTCTGACAGACAACCAAGTTCATGGTGCGTTAATGCCCTGCCTAAACCAAATACACACTTAGGCGGATATGTTCAATCTCTCTCAACACTAAACGTCCGAAAAAATTCTAAGAGCATAGCCACTCGATCGTTGCCGTGCTCCTACCTGCTGACCCTGCGGAGGTGCACGTGAGGGAGTGGCTCCCTGCCATCCAAGCTTGAGGCGAAACTAGCGTAGTGACCTTCACACAAGCCTCCGAAACGTGGCAATGTACATGAGCCAGAGTCGATTAGTTATTGTGTGATGGTATGACAAAAGAAAAAGATGTTGGCCGACTGAAAAGGTAACTGGGCCTCAGCGCAATGATCTGCAACCAAACAATAATTCCAAACCTGACCCTCAGTAAAAGAAACCTTCATCATGGGGTAAGCACCTTTTACCCCGACGATTGTTCCAAACAGCTGCGTTTGCTTGAAGTTTTTTAGGGACGCCATCAAGTTGAAACGTACACAGCAACAGGAAGGCGTTGCTAATCTCGGGTTCCCCCACGGTGATCTCCATCCGTCGGCGCAGGGCTTCCACCTCGGGCTCTTTAGCCATGAGAGCGCCATGGATGCTATCCTCCCGTAGAGAGGCTAGAATAAGGGTACCAACATTTTCTGTAGTCTATTTTAGTAGGGGAGCCCTCTCCCACAAAAGGGTAAAAGGGCACTACTGGGGGACCCTTAGGATGGCTTCCTTTGGGCATCCCTTTAACAAAAAGCCCAAAAAACCACGCCACACCCACATGGGGCTGTGCGGAGGCCTATGGGCATGGCCTTTTTGTTGAGAGCCTTCTGGTTGCGAGACCCGGCAACCTTGAAGAATGAACCCTGCTGACATTTGGGTGTGGTTGTTTGAGGCTCGGTACCCTTCTCGGGTTCATTCAAGGAAGGGAAACCGACAGGAAAACCATTTGGGGGGTCCCCCTAAACCACCATAGGTCTCCACTATGGGTGAGGTGACATTGCTGAGCATTACAAAAACAGCAGTGCAGTCCCAGTTTTCGCACCTTTTCACATTTTGTTCGCGCAGCTCTTTGTCCAAGGTGGTGTTTTACTTTGCCGATTGAACTGGAACCGCTAAATGCCTTCAACTTCAGCCAAGGGGAGAAGATCATAAACCCACGGTTCGTGAATAGGGGAAGCAACCCGTTTAGGAAGGAATGCGGATCCCCTTGGGAAAAAGCTTCTTAATTGGAACTTGTTCCCGCTCCAACTGCAAAACGTAGAGCAACTTGTTGATAAACATGTCCTGCTGAGAGCCAGGTGTCAATGGCATGTCACGTTGACCGGCGTTTCACTTGCCCATTTTTTGGAGACCCATGTGGAACTCAATTGAGCAGTGCTTTTTTGTGGTTCGGGGCCTATGCACTTGCACGCCTACGCGAAGGCCTACGCAAGCCTTCGCGGCCTGCGAGAAGTGCCTACGTGAGCACAACAATGTTGAGTTCAAGTGTCGAAGTGCACTGTGGCAGCTCCAGCTGGAAAATCGCAACTTTTCAGTACAAGTGCAGTTTTGGCAACTCCGGCTCTAAGATCAGAAATGCAGTACAAGTGAGAATCCCACATCTGGGATCTGGCTGCTAGAAAAAATTTACGTACCCAAAATGCCTTGAAAACCTACGCGAATGCCTACACAGGGCCTACGCGAAGCCTACGCGAAGACTGCAGAACAAGCAGAAGGCAAATTCCTTTATACGTGGCAAACAGCACTGAGTCATGATTTGTTCAACAAACGCCTACGCGAGGGGTGACACAACAGCCTACGCGCTGACGCCTACGCGAACCTACGCCTCCAACCAGAATTGCCTCCGCAAAGTACATGCAGTTCCCTTTTTGTACAAACCCTTTCAGTTGATTTAAAACGGCTGCTCAATTGCATTTCCTGGAAAGGGTTCTGGGGTCCCCTTAGCCCAAGGGGCCCGAATTGTGACAACCCAACAAGTCTTTCTTGGCGAGGGTCAAAAAGGATTTCATTGAGAAGGTATTTCATTGAAAGGGGTAAACCCTGGCAGAACTCTGTTCCTTCCGGGGCAAAACCCAGTTCACAGCGCATTGAGCATCGAACATCCTGGTAAGGTACCCCAAAAACCCACGCACCCTCCAAAAACATCCGGGAACCACCCTTTTAGGGAAAGGACCCCGTCTTGGGGGTTTTTCTGTTATTCTAGCGGTTGACTCCCCATTATTTTCAACCATCGTTCTTTTCAAAAACCAGCCATTTCCCTAAGGTTTTGGGCGGTTCTCCAGAAAGAAATATCTTTGGAAAGAATGGGGCAGCTACCCCTAGAGTTATGCCAGAAAACCATGAGGCAGACTCAGCCGCCGGCCGTCTTGTACCTCCGCTTAGCGGTGTGACGCGACACCGACTGTCTCACAAGGGAGTACACCAAAAGCCCACCAACAGCAACCCCCGTCACCCTGGAACCTTAGCCCGGAGACATGACCCGTCATACATATAAATATATACACAAACCTAAATATAAATGCATATATAGATATATACGTATTCATATACACATATACCTATGCAGCATATATATGATAGATTATTGCATCTGTAGCCTTTTCCTTTGGCTTAAGACGACACTTTCATATTTGCGCTTCAGATGACTGGGCAAACGTTCTCATTTCCGGCGCCCCAAAAGCGCAGGGTTTGCTGCTTGGTTTTCAATTTAGCAGGTGGGTAAAACAGAGTGGCATCTGATTTTGGACATGTTTGGCGGCCCAACATTGGAACAGGACGCGCTTCTGCTTTGATCCGGATCCTTTCGCTGGACACGACCAGGGTGGGGAATGGACCCAACCCCCCCTTAAAATGGAAAACAAAAAACCGAAGGTTGTCGAAAGAAACGGTGAAGCAACATGTTTAAACCACCTAATTTATCTGTATCCACTTCGCACTGGTGACGGCAACCCTTGTCCAGGGAAGGTCGTTGAAACGTGCAGAAGCCCGCCTCCCAAAAGGTGGACAGTTTTCCGGAGTCAAGCAATGCCGACTGCGCATCGACGCCAAACAACTTTGATGTCCGAAAATTGATGGAAACAAACAAGCAGCAAACATATTTCAAAGCCCTCCTATTAAAAACAAATCTCACTCAAATGGCAGCCCGTGATGAATAGCTGGGGGTTATTGACCAATGGTCAATATAATGCGAAAACCAGGTTTTGCAATCATGGCGGGGGCATCAACCAAAATCGAATAAGGTCCCCATTCGTGATGCTGTGCAGCCAAAGGCAAGCCAAGGTGAAGTGTAGCTTTCATAGATTACTTCGGGGTGGGGGGTCGCACTTCACTAGATTGAAATCAGAGACCCCCAAAGGAACGAACCTTCACCCTCTCGACCAAATCCCTGAGGTCGATCACTTGAACTGCCATCAACGTACTCTCAAAAATACTCTCGGAATGGTATAGGGAATTCCCACACTCACAAGTACTTCCAGAGCTCCTCAAATGCGACCCGCTTGAGGAACCCACTTGATTTTACTGACTGGTTGAATAGGTCACTTTCGAAAAAATAGGTCACTTTCGAAAAAATAGTTTCAGCTACCCAACATGGGTTCTGTTTTGTTCAACTCCAGGAACCCGATTTGCATGCTTGTTTGCCTTACCCAAACCATGGCTCACAGGCGCACGCCACGTGGGGGATCATCACCGCCTGGTCAGCTGGGACCTGCATGGATGCGCTACTGGATTCGCTTCGGGGTGAGTCGGCTGTGGCTCGAATAAATGTACCAAGATGGCCCCCTGGTAAATGGACCCAGGGACTACAACCTGCGTAACCCAACTCTTTAATTTTGAGCCACACCCAGTTGTGAGTCTGGGCCAATGTAGTTGGATGTATCTGTAGGCAGCAAAAGGATATACATCCTTCCAGGAAAAGAATGAAGATTTGATGCTGGGACATACCCGTATGTTTTCGCTTTAACGAAACCTGGGGGTTGAAGCACATGCTGCCTAACCCTACCCCCAATACATGCGTTCCGCCCCACAGGACCTTGACCAGAACCTTGGCTCGGCTCAGGTTGGGAGCCGCCCATTAGACAGGCATGCAATGGGCGCAGTTGTCCCTTGAGTTGCGCAGGTTTAGGGTTTTAGGGTTTAGGTTTAGGATTTTAGGGTTTAGGTTTAGGGTTTTAGGATTTTAGGGTTTAGGTTTTAGGGTTTAGGTTTAGGGTTTAGGGTTATTGGATTTTAGGGTTTAGGTTTAGGTTTATTGGATTTTAGGGTTTAGGTTTAGGGTTTAGGTTTAGGTTTAGGGTTTTAGGATTTTAGGGTTTAGGTATAGGATTTTAGGGTTTAGGTTTAGGGTTTAGGGTTTAGGGTTTAGGGTTTTAGGTTTAGGGAAAAAAGGAAATCCCGCACACACGATTCCCGCAGAGGGTGCGCATTTCGGGGCCCAACCCCAGACTTCGGCCCCACACACTTGGTCCGGACCTGTGAGCTTCAACCTCTCAAAACACTGGCCCTGCGCACGTTTTCTGACACATTCAGGCGGGCCGTCGGGGGACGTTGGGGCAATACACACGTATTGGCCGTAACCCTAGTGTAAAAGTAGATCGCACTATTGTGCCCATAGGTATAGAGGTGATAAAGGACAAATGGGGGGGTTGGGCCCCTTTTCGGGGAAAACCGTCCAAACCAGGACCCAGAGCCAGGCTCCATGTTCGTGAGAACAAATCCAGCAGCCATGAAGAGGTCCGTCTGAAGCTAGAAACAGGCACCCACACTTTTTAGCAAATGCCAACCTTGAGCAAGCAATCCGTCTAATATCACCCACAACGGCAGTGACGATTGCGCATCAAGGGCCAGAACCCTCCCGTGGCTCCCCTTGCCGGTCAAGTCCAAATGAGCGTTGACCACGGGGAGCACTTTTGCAAATAGGGTGTCCGAAGTGCCCGAACGAACGGCTATCTCAAACTTCGCCTCGGCCGCGAGTCAGACGTGAGATCCCTCTAGTTGCTTCCCTCAATTCCTTCATCCATTCGTCAGTTCTTGGTGCTTTGATTGGCATTGGACTGGGCTGGGTGTACGGCTGGCCACGCATTCCAGACCCAGCCCTCGTTCCTTGTGGCCCTTCGAATTGCCACCTAGCCTCTGCAGTCCCCTAACATGGGCTGTCCTGCAGTGCCAAGCGACTTTCACGCAGCTGATACTTTCGCGCATGGGCGGCGTGAACGCCGTTTCCTGCCAGCTGCCCAGCAGCCCCACGCCTGGCCCTGGAGTAGGAATGGAGATGACAAAAAGCCCTTAAGTCAAATAGGCTGCAGCGCGAAGCGTTTGCAACAAGCGTTTGCAACAAAGCCCATCAGTCAAGATCGGCCTAACTCTGGGGTGCTCCAGAGTCTGCTTCATATTCAGTCTAATTTGAGGGGACTCCAGTATTTATATGCAGACTTCCGGCCAACGAAACAAAGCGACGGTCGAAAGAAGGTCGCCTTCGAGCAAAAGACGGCCAAACAGGAGAGCCATATGATTCCCTAAGTGTAGAAGTGTCTTTGTGCGGACGAAAATAAAAGATGATGTTCGCAACCTTAATAATCTCCTACATCAAACACCGGCTTCTCAGTCAGGCGTCGACATCATACCCACCAAAAAAAGTGAGTGCTCGGAGTAGGGGGAATACTTCAAGTAGGGAACTAGCTGAAAGCCCGTCAATTGTTCAACTGGTTTACCTTAGAAGTCCTGAACGGGGGAGGCAAAGGGAAACCCACCTCTCTTAACCGCTTGCGTTTCTACCAAATACTCTTCTTGGGACGGTATGCCCCATTCAATGCTTTGGTACCCTTCTTGGTTTGAGGGAAACCAGGAGCAAAACCAGCAATTTTGTGGATCCCTACAAAAGACACCCATATTTCCTGTTTTGGACGGTGAAAAGACCATCCTTTCAGCAAACAAAAGGAGTCTCCTCTAGGTGGGGTGATAGTTGAAGACAAATGTAGGGCACACGTTCCATTCCAACAAGACAGTGTATGCCCGATGCGAATGCATCGGACACCGGAGACCTGTCCCTGCGGTCCAGACCCAGGCCTTCAGAATGGGATCATCTGCGGGGATGGGCTCGGTGGCAAAGACATCCAGACCTCAATAACTCATGGACCAGCGCGTTTTTACTTCGCCGGGGCTATCCCCTAAACCCTCCCACAAACCATTGAAGGCGGGGTCCGCATTTCTGAGGCCACCCTTTTCCCGGTGGTTTCAGACTGAACCAACCGGGGCTCTTGGCTTAGGCTTCTCCAGGCCTGCCAGGGACCGACCAGAGCACAGCTTAAACACGCAAATGCGCACGCCCAGACAACGCGCACGCCCACGATGCTTAAACAACCATATCCTGCAAGTGATTCTAAATGCAAACTAGTGGTGAACCCGAACAATTGCCGAACTAAGCCCTTGACACATTCATTGTTTATACCGAAGCCTTCGGGCGCTTTCCTTTTGCTTTCCCCCTCTACACTTCTCCTGGAGGACGTGGACCTGCAAACACTACGAAACACAATCACTTGAGTCAAAGAGAACACCTGGTCTTAAGATTGTCTACCCAGAGCCATGCAAAGACACAAAATACGCCGCTGCATCCATTGGGACTATCCCTAGCCTTCTACAAGCGGCTCACTTGACTGGGCTTCACCTCTTGAAAGTCTCAACGTGAGGCCTGTGGGCATAAGCGCGTGGTCTTCTGGCACGCCCCTTAAACCGTGGGTCAAAATAACGACCCAACATGGACCCCTGGTAAATGGAAAGAAGGACTCAAACCTGCGGTCCCCTGGTGGTTAAATTTTGACCCATACCCAAATATCATCAGGGTTCCAGCAAAGGTCCTTACTTCTAACAAAAGGACATCAGAGGTTTGGTACTCTTCTTGCATGATTCTTGGATTTGCCGCACAAGGAACAACTAGCGTCGTAGTTCGACTATGATCAAGGGCCCCCGTGTATGCGATTGAAGATATATTCCGTTGCAACAAAAACATGATGTGTGTCTAAGTATATATATATATACTTACATATGCATGTATCAGTGGTTTGCTTCATAGAAGGGGTTCCATTTTGGGGCTCGTTTGACAGGACTCTGGGAAGGACCCCCCAGACTGAGCAGCGTAGCCGCATCCGAATGCGACTGAAAAGAGTCTAGGCTACAAGCCAGCTACAAGGTGGACTGCTTTCAGGGGACTTTGTAGGCGACGCATCACCTAGGTTGCCAACCACCCACTTAGTCGGCTGAGCGCTCAAGTACTTCCTACTCTCTGCTCGCATCGTCAGTATCACTTGCTCTTTAGCACCCAGCCATTTTGCATAGCCGACTATCTGCTCGATTTCCGTTGTATAGGGGTTGATTTCCCATTCTTTCCAATCGTCATGATTCTCCAGCATCAGCTGTTCAGTCGGACCTTAATGGTAATCTTGCACGACCCCAGGTGAGCTTGCCAAAAAATATGCAAACAGAACGGGGAAAGGCTACCTCTACTTTGTAGACCTGTGGTCAAAGAAAAAACACCTAGCCAAACCATACCCGTTTTGCTAGGCAGAAACCCACGGGACCCCCCCAAACCCTGATTCTTACTAACACCTTTCTGGGCGAAGGTCTGGAAGAAACCTTGGCGTTTCATTCACACATTTGCCAGTTTGGGGATATGGATCGCTGGCCTCCCTTCCAATTGGGAGATGAAGTTGTCAAAATCAGGGCCCTTGTTGCCATCCCCGTTTTTACCCAACCAGATTCAACCAGTTCTATGGAACCGATGCTGTCCAGACGTCCCATGAGCGGCTTTCTGGAAATGCTCGGGGCGGAGTCTCTGAACATCTGCAACCACTCGCAAACCATGGAATCAAGCAAGGGACCGGAGACATGTGCAAGCTATCGCTACCAGACTCGTTGAGAACATTTGCACAAACAAATGCTCAGATCCGGGTGATTTGCTGGCAAGCGAGGCACCGCGAACAAGTCCAAGAAGCTACGCACACTCAACGAATCTTCAAATCCTAGAGGTTCATCCAACCCACCCTGAAAGGTCGGGGTATATTCGGGATTGTCCCAACCCAAAGCTATATATGCGGTCGAATAGACCATCCTTTGTGTTTTGTTGTCTTCCCTGGTATGGGGGTTGAAAGGATGCCAAATATCAACAACAAAGCATACTCCCAGCAATTGAAATGCCAATTACCCATACAAGCACTGAACAACAAGTCAACACAGCAAGTCAAGCGTAAACAAAAACTCTGACGTCTATCCCCCCGAAAGAAAAGGATTCCCTCAACCAAGCAATTTTTGCTGATTCCGAGCCATGGCAAGGGAAGGTACTTAGATAGATCCGTAGATCGATAGATAAATATAGATGGATAAATAGACATGAACTTACGGTGAACTCGCCGAGGTTAGCGAACTTGCTAAGTTCCAGATGTTCTAACCTAAGTTATAACCTACTTAAATGTAGCGTAAGTTATTTCCAACGTAGTGGTAATCGACACTTCACTCACGGACCCACGGAGTGGTGGTTGATTCTGATCAACACTTTTAATCGACGCTTCTTACCGACGCTTCTGAGCAACACTGGATGGGCACTTCTGGCGGACACTTGTGAGCAACACTTTTGAACACCACTTCTGATCGACACTTCGACACTTCTGATTGACACTTCTGCGCGACATCTAGAAGCGTATCTCGTCACGTCTCTTGTCTCAAAATGCGCACCGCGCCACAGCGAGAGCGACCCACCCAAAGTGCGCAGAGTGCTTCTCAAAACGCAGACCGCGCCACAGCGAGAGCGATCCGACCTACGCAAAGTGACGTGCCTGGCGCGAAATTTGCACAAAAAGATCCCAAGTGTTGTGCCTGCCACGAATTTCAAACGAAACGCTCGAAAGTGCTGTGCCTGTCACGCAAAGTAAGCTTTTGCCACGAACTCAAAATCCTCCAAACTGCTGCGACTGCCACGAAATCCAACTTTGACACGTTTACGACACGCAACCAAAACTAGCACGGGACCAGAAAGGTTTCGATGGATTTTAACACATTTCACAAGCTCACCAAAGCGAGCCAATTGTACGACAGGGCCAACGAAAACGATGCCGGCGCAAACACTATCACGCGCCTGCCGAGCAAGACACCTCAAAGCGACCACCCCTGGAACGCAAATCCCAGTGGCACGGCAACGAGAACACCCAGCCTTCCAAAACACTGCGTCTGCGCTGCGAAATGACTCGCAACGCTGCAAAAGACACGATTCACGTCCGCCCGCAGCGAATTCAACTCTTCAAGACTCATCGAAAAGTGACTTTTTGCAGCAATGCTGATGGCACGGCAATTTTTTCCACATGCGGACGCTTGCGGACGCTTTTGAACTATTGCGACCAGCGAACACGACCTTACCCCCAGACCCCACTCAATAACGGGAACCCTTCACTACGTATTCGGGAAAAATGAAAGAAAGAAAGAAGGAAGGAAGGAAAATAAGAGAGAAATAAATAAATTCATAGACAAAGAGAGAAATAAGCAAGAAAGAAGAAACAACTAAATATAACAATCCGGGATCAGCGTTAGCCATATTTGGGTGTGGGTTAAAAAAAAAAAGATACCCAAAATGGAACCCTTGAAAATGGAAACATGGACTGAATTCTGTGGTCCATATCCTGGTGTTAGTTTGACCAGCCTGTGATCATGCCAACCAGCTTCCCCCGCCCTCACCTTTGGCAAATACGTCTGCCGCTCTTTGGACTTCATTTTTTCTCCTCACCATGGCCTGCCTCGTTTCCAGCACGAATCAACACATCTACGTGCAGGCGCGTGCTTCAACTACTACGGGTGGACAAAATCCTGCACCCCTTTGAAACCATGAGAAGCCACTGTGTGTGTTGGTATTTACAGCGGGAATCATCAATGCAGGGTTTCTTGGGTGGTGCAGGATTCTTTTGTCCATCCACAGTATAACTTACTTATACATTTCCCTGATATGCCTCACATGCCCATTATATTCCCTGTCCCAAAGGCTACTGGCCCCTCTGATGCACGCCCTGGATCTGAGATGTGCGTTCCGGCCTTGCTTGCTCATGAGAGCTCATGTTTGCGAGGGCCCTCGGAAAACGACACAAGCAGCCTTGCGCTGTTGCAAACTCATGCGACCTATGGAACCTGAAAGCCTGCACTGTCGCATGGTCCGGCTCGTGGCAGGGACAAAGAGCCTCTGCACACAAAAAGGTATTAACGCAGTGCGTATCTCAGAGCACCCCTGAAAAGGAAGTCGGGAGTGGCAGAGTTTCAGCAAAGTAGTCGGCACGCAGAACTACGAAAAGCAGCGTGCAGCGAATCAATGCGCCTCGGATGTCCTAGAACCACTGCGTGCATGTCTTTGTATTCTGGCCTTTTGGGCTTGTCTCAACAGAATCCGAGGCCAGGATTCAGATGTGGCTCTCTGGGAGTCGACCGAACGCCTTGGACAAGCTGCTTTTAACATTTCTGCACCATTGCGTGCGTGTCAACATGTTCTGTTGAACCAGGCGAGTCTATGTAATGAATCTGAAGAAAAAGCGACATTCTTGCAGTTGTCGAGTTTAAACATGCTTGAACAATGGGTTGGACTCTGACCAGAGATGTTGGCAGCCAAGCGAAAGCCTTGGGCATTGCGCACCAACGGGGAGCGAACCGATTTCACTCAACGGCTCTGCAAACCTCCAACTTTCCCTCGATCCACCGATAAATTGGGAGGTATTAGCATAACTCACTTCCTGAGTTGACTGACAAAGTCCAAACTTTTAGCTTGCCACTGACATGGTCCAAACCCAAAGAGTGACTAATGAACTCAGGGAGTGGGTTCGAGTAAAGAAAGGCGAGTCCAGCTTTGCTGGTAGGCCAGGATGACAAAACTTCCAGGCGGATTGTCGCCAGGGCGCCCAAGGCCAAAAGCCGTTTGAGCGGAAGGGGTTGGAGCATTAAGCTCGCCGCCCGACGGATGAAATAACTTGGTTGCTTCCTGCTCCCCTGCTGAAAGTTTAACTTTTAGTGGTTTGATGGAAAACCCATTAGTTGGCAAACAAGTTAAAGTCCTACATGTCCTAACAGCCAAGCAAAATGCACCAAAGATAAGATCAGTAGACGACTGAGATTTGGCATTCGTTCTCCAGGAGAATGAGATGCCAACGGATCCAACGCCAGAAAGGCTTGTGCGGTTACATGCTCCGTTTTTGATACGGTGGCATGCCGACGCAACCGGGAACCCTCTGAACATTGGTTGCTTTTGCAGACCCCAGCGGCCACGGCGAGAGCAAATACTCTATAGGTCTTCCCTCTAGCTGCGTTCTAAGATGAGACTCCAACAACAGGCAACCCGCCGTTCAAGTTGGAAAAAGAGGCACGCTTCGGAGGTGTCTGGTTTGCAACTCACATTCGGCCCATTTGTTGCAGGGTGCGAGCATCTACCACCTTCACGTCAGTGGAAAGCAGCGCCAAGACATCTTGGTGCGATCTATCCTGATGACCCAGAAAAGCACAAGTTGCACCACACAAACTGTCAAGCAGCTGGGGGTCTCTTGACAATTGTGATAAGCATCCGAAATAGCCGTTGTTTAAACACTCTCCCATTAATTTCCTTTCAGGGACCAACCGGGATATGGCTGTTTCATTGCCCCTGGGCAATGACTGCACCTAGCGTTTGGTACAAACGGTCACCTTCCGACACCAAAAGGAAAACATGGCCATGGGTCAAAATCCAAATCGTACCCCAGTGAACATCCCAATCCAACCACTAAAATAGGTTCTAAAATGGGTGGTGAATTCACCTACTCCAAAATGGGATCCGAAAACGGTGTTGACAACCACAGCCACATGGAAGCCCAAGTAGAGGCGCTTAAAGGTGAGCTTGTTGATTTCCAGGTGATAAAAAACATCGGCAGACAAACTGTGGATGGTTGCGAAATCCATTTCGCAGCACCGTTCAGAAACCCTGGTTTCTGATGATTCTTTGCATATACCAGCAAACAATGGTTTCAACCATGGTTTCAAAGTGGTGCGAAATGGATTTCGTCCGGGAAATGAGCACCTGCGGGAGAAGGAGGGGCCGTGCCCCCAAGCGTTCCATGTGGGCAATACTGGACATGGCTTCCTTACAAGCAACCATTAGAGTGCTTATCTACATTCCCTACCGTGGACGTAACCATCCTGCTCCAGTTTGTCTGTGGCTTCTCCAATTTTCCATTGGGCTTCATCCATCCGAACTGGTGCCGGATTTTGGTGCAGGGTTCACTACCATCCCTACGAACCCCAAGTACCAGTTGTTTTGAAGATGGTATTTGGCCGCGGACACCTGATAACTGGCCGAACGAGTGCCTCCCCTTCAAAAACTTAACTTTTTGCCGCCTTCCAAAAGCAGAAAAGGCAAAAACGTCTGGCAATGCTATAAGCGCCGGTGCTTTGGGGGGTAGAATGTGCTTTCTATCCATTGGTGTCTCATTGTCACACCTGAACCCCTCACGCCTCATTTGGGTAAGGAGATATTATAGTATGCTAGAACCCAATTGCTTGGCCATCAGGCACGGGGGCGATTTGGAAGGACACCTTTCCTTGCCACATCTTCACCAATGGCTCCAAAGACCTGACCCCTTCTCGCTTGCCAAAAGGATCTGAAAATAAAAAGCTCACCTTTTGGAACCAATCGACCAATCGAAAGATCAAAAACGGCTCTTCGACTCAGCCTTCAGTCGGACCTCAAGGGCTTCCCCCTGACCAATTGTTGACCGAGCAATGGGGGAGGAGGGTTTCACGGGTTCACGTTCTGCGCCATCTCAAAAAAAGGAGCCTGAAGTTCTGAGAGTTGGTGGGCTAGGATCTTCCTTCCATCTTCTGGGGAAAGGGAGGCATTTGGGACCTCAGGAAATCTATAAAGGCCCAGTCGAAAGGGGCATTTGGTCCCTTGGAAAGAATACAAAAGGACTCAATATTAGTTTTTGTCTACCCAAAGGTGTTTTGGCTATTGCCAAGTTCGCAGCCCCGATCAAGGTCCGACTTGCCCTAGCCAAACCTTTGCAGCAAGAGCTTGCGTTTTGACTGATAGAGATCCGGGCCGCATTGACGCACAGAAAACAGGTGTGTTTTTTGGAGGCTCTTTTAGGGTGGGCAAAAAAAGGGAAACAAAGAGGAAATTCATGTCGGATAGCAAATAAGACGGACAACCAAGGGGTCAGAAAAGTTGTTTGTTCGGAAGGAAATACTATGGCTGCCCTTCCAAGGGTGAGCAAAAACCAGATCCCAAGCCCTGGTAATACACAACGAATACTAGCTTGTTTAGTCAATGAAATACCGATACCACATCGATCTGGAGCCAGCAAAAACAACTCAGGCCCCAAACAGCACAATTATCTATGACACCCATTTCTAACACGTCCGCCCAAACAAATGTTCAAGGGCGTACCGGGACAGGGGTCCCCAAATTCCTTCTTAAAAGACTCTGCCGTCATGTTGGCACTTCTGAAACACTTCCCTATATAGACTTGATCTTTGCCAGGAAAACAGCGCCCGTACCACTCGTTGAACTTTCGTTTTCTGCCAACATTCCGAAGGCGTATGCACCACTCATACGGGGCCCTCCATACAAAACTTCCCTATACATGAGACCCGAGGGAAGCCTCCTTGGATTGGGGCTGTAGCCGCCCATCTGAACTCACAACTAGTAACGGGCCCAAAGAGTCTGAATTTTGTATGTTCCAAATATGGCTGTGCGCTTGAACAGTTGGAACACCCCCCCGAAATGGGTGCGTCTGCACCAAAATGACTGGTGTTCCCTTTAATGTGCAAGGAAATACACCTAAGCGCCCAACAAATCCTCGTTCGCTCCTTGTCGGCGTGGCGTGCAAGGTCTGCGGCGGTCCGCCCACGGGAGGTTTTCTGCTCGGAGTCTGCTCCCGCCGCAAGAAGGATTCGCACCATGTCCTGCAGAGTTCTGGATGCCCAAATCCGCTGGCTTGACTAATCAAGCGACAGCCTATTGAACATAGTCATAGGTGGCCTTCTGAAAAGATACATGGCACTGGCAAACCTCTTTCTAAGCCAGCGTGATCTAGTTTTTAACCCAAACCATTTTCTAAAAAGGACACCCATGCTACTGAAAGTAGCAAAGGTCACAAAAAAGCGGTCATGAAGAATGTCTTTGGGGCAAATGCACTCCCCAAAGCGGCACTCCTGGAGAATCAATTCACAAAGGGAACGTGAAGGAAGGGCTGGGATAGATCCAGATGCCACAATTGTCAAAACCCGTTGAGCCACAGTCATGGTTCCCTCAATGAAAATCCTACTGTCGCGTCCCAGCTACCCTGTCCACCATGAGAGAGCAAACACAATGAGGGCCTTTGTTAGATCCTGACTTCATCGTATCTCAAACACTATTGCGAACGTCCTCCCAAGTGACTAGTTCTCGTCACCACATGTTCAAAACAAACGTGGTTCGAAGTGGACAGCACGGTTTTCGCAGAGATTACTCCCTCTTGAAAGGCCCGTTGAAGAAAGGGTGGCTCTGCTTGAAACGTCCTCAGAGACTACATGGATGTGTCTGTTGTGGAGGGTACCCGTGTCGGGTTTCTTGAAAGGGAAACCAAAAGGAAACTGTTGAGACAAACCCACATCCTCAAAAAAAGGCACACACAAAAGCACCTGTAGCCTTTCCAGTCCTTGTCCCCATTCCGTGCAGCAATGTGCAAAGGAAATAGCCGCTCCTGCCAGTGAGCGAGTGAAAACACAAATCGACAGCGCGCCCGTCTTTCTTGTTGCATAGACGGCAGCAACTTATTTGTGCCAAACCTTTTGTACAGGAAAAGGACAACGGGTAGCGGGCATCGGTTCTTGTAACCCTATCGTTTCAAAGGGTTTGTGGGTTTTCATCATTTAGGCAGCTTCAGCTCGAAAGTCACAACTTTTAAGTAAAAGTGTAGCAAAGGAATTACATTTGGCAGCTCCGTCTTGAAAGTCGCAACTTTCGGCACTAGTGTAGCAAACCAGGGAATGGAGGAAACCCAAGCGTCCTTTGACTAGTTAAGCTACAAGCTACAACCCCTCTTTTTGAAGACACGCCCAACCAACACTATCTTGCTTATGACGCCGCGTCAGAATTGAACTCCTTGTTGAGAGTCGATTGCCAACCCCACCTCCAATCCAAACCTGGTCAACCTCGGCCCGACTGAAAGCAAAGCTTTTGGCTGGAAACAGCCCGTGCCCAACGGTGACTCCCCTGCAAGTTGACGTGGCGTGCCCCAAACAGTTGCCCAAGAGAACGCCCTCTCAACAAGATGTTTGGGGGCTCATGCTTTATTTGGGGGGTCAAAGGGTGCAACGCAAAATCAGCTTGAATAAACGAGCAACAGGAGCCCGCAGCCTCACTTTCAGACTTTCCCATGGTGGAAAATGAGGCTTGATTCCGATTCATCGCTTCAATCAAAAGTCCTGGCAACCTAAAACACACATGTTCCACCAGCAAGAGAGGTGTTGGGGTTCCCATTCAGTTTCAACCCAACCCAACTCCCAATGCAAGTGCCACAACTTCCGATGGCTTGCGAAACTGCCGCCCGAAATTTCCCCCATGCTCCACCGTTGCTCATTGCCCCGAATATGACAAATCCCTGCATGTCGAAACACAAAATCTTGATTCAGCCTTGAATCAGAGCCATCCGAGCCAGCAGGTCATGTCCCATACTTCATGGCCCCTTCGGCACCAGTCCACTCTCGGCTGTGTTTGTTATGGCTCAAGATAGGTTTCTTCAAAAGCTGTGCCAATGATGTGCAACCCTTTTCAACGGCCAATGTTGGCTACCCACAACCTGGAAACGTATTCTGATCCACAAACCGGCAGCAAAAAAGGTAGGTTCAACCTGGAACTGGTACTGGACGCGTGTTTTACTTTCTCGGGGGGGGGGGGGGGGGCGAGGGAGTGAATGTTTGGTGGGGAAAACTCGAAACTGTCCTCAGACTCAAACTCCAAGCTCTTATCTCCAAACTCCAACAATCCAAACGTTTCATCAAACCCTAAGCTCGAAGCTCCAACATCCCGAAGGAACTCATCCATTTGCTTAAGTCCCCTGACAAAAAAAACAATCCAGCAGTGATAGATTCCCTTTAAAACCAACAGGGGAAAGTGAAAAAAAATATTCTTAACCAAAGGAAAGAACTAGCTGGCATGGGTTCGGGTTGAGCTCCTTCCAAAGGCTTAGGCAGCCCTGCTGGTCCACAGACTCGTTCACCTCTTTGCACTTGTTGGCGCGGAGAAATTGCTTCAACTGCGCCTCAAGAAAACCAACGCTTTGCGACGGGAGCCCCCAGTTTTGGTGTGCCAAGCGAGCAAAAATAAGGCTGGAATCCAGGAAAGGTTCGAAAGGAACCTTCCAAGGAGGGGGGTTTGATAGGGTCAGAACTCTTTTGCAGGGGCCAGGAGTCTCACTTGAGTTTATTTTTACTTCAAGGGAACCCCTTTTGCTTGAGACTTGTTTGCCCTACCTGAGATATAGGGGAAGGGGATCCTCCAGTTCAATTCCAGAAACCCCACGGAGGGGAACATGAAAAAAAAAAAAAAACAATGGGGGCACCCCCCGTTTCCGCTGAGGGTAGCAATGCGGAGATAGGAACACGAAAACAGACGAGTCGTTCTGAGTTGCGAGTCCATCATTTTAAGACACTCGGGTTGAAAGTTGGGGGTCAACTGCGTCAAACAACTCAGACCGTCACTCTCAAAGGGTTCAAAGATTTGAAGCCCCTGCACAAAAAAGGCACAAAAAGGAAGCTTCCCTAAAAGACAAGCTTGAATGTCATCAATCATGAAATGCCAAAGGCTCAAGTCCATTCCCTTTCTAAAAACGTGGAGAAGACAAAATCCAGCCAACAAACCCACAACAGAAAAAAGGTCGTTTTTGAGAGGATGGCAGTCTTCCAAAGCCTGACATAGCCCAACTCCCATTGTTGGAAAATGGCTAGCAATCTACTGGACAGGGCTGGGTGTGTTTTTTGTTGGCAGGTACACCGTGCAGGGAGAGTGCTGAAGAAAACACGGAAACATAAAGTTCAAAGCTTGGAAACTGAACAGGCAATATACGGGCCTAAATAATTAGAATGGGATTGCGGGGTACTTTGAAACCACATGTGGTCATCGTTATATGTGTAAACTATTAGTAAATGCGTGGTTCCTCACATTAAGTTGGAGCATCCCTCATTTTCAGGCAAAGCTGGGCAGGACGGTGGAAAATTGCCCGGCATGATTCCAAAGGAGGCTTTCAAATGACCTAAAATATCCAAAGGGGCAAGGTTCCCTATCACAGAAGTGGGAACCAATCCCTCATTCGCGCCCTGAAACCCGGTGTTCAAATTGGGCACTTCAAAGAGGGTCGGCCAATCCTAATCCTTCATCTTTCAACATAAGATACTACAAAGGCCAAGGGTGCCCTTTTATTGGTAGTCTATTTTAGTAGGGGAACCGAATCTCCCAACCAAAAAGGGGGTGAGAGGTCGGGCACCTAGCTGGGGGACCTAGAAGGGGACCCCTCATACCCATGATAAGAGCTCAGGATTGCCTTTGAGAACCCCAGAAACACAAAGTCGGCGTTGCTCGAGATTCGGCTTCTCGGCGGGCCTCGCGTGTCTGTCGCAAATTGCGGTGGCTTGTGCTAGAACATGTTGAGGCCAAGCTTAGACCTGGGTCAAGTCGGGTCGTGGGACCC
This sequence comes from Effrenium voratum, assembly GCA_963377175.1. Taxonomy (NCBI): domain Eukaryota; class Dinophyceae; order Suessiales; family Symbiodiniaceae; genus Effrenium; species Effrenium voratum. Next base: position 361,388 of record CAUJNA010001591.1, on the reverse strand, counting down.
TGGGTGTTCCAAGCTCACTCGAGTCACTTGCTCAAAACCCGGTACAAAAATGGTCGTAATCCCAGAACCATGCTTCAAGAACTAAGAAGGCGGATATCCGCAGCGATTTATGGCTGTGATCGTCCCTTACTAACCTTCACTTACCCGGGTTTTGATTGTGGCTCACTTCCGGGAATTGGGCAGCAGTCTGAACTTTTTGTTTGCCACTAAAGCATGCTCAAGTGGCACTTGAGGAGTCAGCGGCAAAAGGGAGGGGGGGGCCATTCATCAGGATCAAGGATTGATGTTGAGCAACCCAGCCTTACAACCCTAGGGTAAACAAAAAGCAACAAGCACACTGAAAAGAAACCAAGACAAACAGTTGCAAATCTGGAGAAAAGTATGGCGCTCCGGATTCATCCCAAGTTCACAAAAAACAAACTTGGGGTTTCATATGTCTGGCCTTTGTTGGATAGATTTAAAGGGAATTCAATAAGAAACCACCCAATTTGCAGGTTCCCTGGGACACACCCAATGTTGCAGCACCTAAGGGCTCATTTTTCCCATCTCTAACATTCGGAGAAGCAGCCGTTAGGGGGCTCTGGTTGACCTCTCCCGCTTGCGGACCATTTAGGACCTTGCCAACGTACCAACACGGGACAATTAGGCAGATCCGTTCGATTCGAGAGCAAGACAACTTCCAGCTGCATTAGTCCCAAACTTCTAGATGCCCATGGGAAAGAAAGGATCCACCTCTTTTGGTCCGATTTCACAAAGGTAGCTGCTTCTTTGCGGTTTCTTGCAGACCGACTCTAGCTATCCTCGACCTTCCACATGGCAGCCATGCTGAACAAAGCCTACATCTGGATTCTGGAAGCCACCTGAAAATTTGGAAGCTGAATGGACACCCCAAAACCTTTCTCAAACAGAAAAGGAACTGCCCCCAGGTCTGTTAGGTCCTCCAGTAGAGAGGTTGGAATAAGGGTGCCAACTTATTTCCGTACTGTAGTCTATTTTAGCAGAAAGAAGCCTCCCAACCAAAAAAGGGGTGAGAGGTCGGGCACCAATTGTTGGGGGACCTAGTCTGACTTTGGAGATCAGCCGCCAGACCCGGCGGTGCCGGCCCTGTCGCGGCCGCCAGGCGATATCTTCGCCTCGGATGCCACGAGCTTCAACTTTTTTTGGGCCACGCGGTCCTTGGGGGAAGTCGGGTCGCGGCCAGAAGCACTCTGACAAAACACTCTACAAATGGGGCCATATGGGGCCTCTGTAGGGAGTGACAGGTGCAATGGCGTGGCCCGTTGCCCCAACTGGATAGAGATCAGACAAGAGACACAAGAGAGAGAGAGAGAAGCTAGAACAGAGAAGAGAGAAGAAACAGAAGACAGAGAAGAGGGAGAAGAAAGACAAGAGAAGAGACAAGCAGAGAGAGAAGAGCTCCGCTGCAAAGTGCCAGTGTTCCTAATGTTCACGCATGTGCCAAACCTGCAGTGTCAGTGGGAAAGAAAGCCACCTTTCTGGGAGAATCCATGCTGAACGGACACCCGTTACAAAAAGAAGGAGAAGGGCACAACGGGAGGACTGGGGTGTCAGACTCCTGCCATCATCATCATCATCATCATCATCATCATCATCATCATCATCATCATCATCCTCATCCTCATCCTCATCCTCATCCTCATCCTCATCATCATCATCATCATCATAATCATCATCATCATCATCCATCATCCATCATCCATCATCCATCATCCATCATCCATCATCCATCATCCATCATTCATTATTTATCATCCATCATCCATCATCCATCATCCATCATCCTCATCCATCATCCCTCATCCATCAGATGATCATCATCCATCATCTGGCACTAGTGCCACTATCTGCCTGTGCCAGCCACTATCTGTCATCAAATGCCACTGCTACCCTGAGCAGTCAGGAAGTCAATATTGAAGGCCGCTGCAACATCTTACCAAATCGCATGCGCATCAGGCTCCTTCTCGTGTTTGGACTATCTGTACATTATGGCTTTCTATACTTAGCTGCGTATCAACTTGATCGAGTTCCGCAATTCCATATCCGTTTCCAGGACAAGCCCCTCATTGACCCGGTCAACCCTGCATGGCCTTCCTGTCAAGCATACATCCGCCAATTGCATTTCTTGTCGAAGGCTGATACATCCTTGCACGGGTGGCATCTAATTTATGCTCACTCAAACTTCTTTACCAGCTGCTTTGCAGGTAGCACCAAAATTTATCAAGTCAAGCGCACGTCGCCGTTTCCAGAAGCTGCATGATCGCACGACACCGTGCGTTGTTTGGAATCAAAAGTCTTGGCCGTTGAAGCAGCAGCAGCGGCAGCAGCAGCAACAGCAGCAACAGCGGCAGCAGCAGTGGCAGCAGCAGCGGTAGTAGTGGCAACAGGACACCAGCCGCAATCGTACCAGTAGTAGTGCTTGCTGAAAGTATATCGCTTTGCAGCTTCTCACTTTGCAGCAGAAACGCTCCTGGCTGTATGCAGCACGTTGCCGTCAGCTACAAGTCGTTGTCCTCCGATGATTGTTGCAGCAGAAACCACAGGAATTGAGTGGCAAAGATATTAGGTCTTGTCTTCCTCATAATTTTGCATGTCCCCTAAAGACATGCGCGTTTCTTGACATTTACCATGCCGGAGTTCGTATTCTTACCGGTGCCTTCTTCCCCTGTGTTCTATCGCTTGCTATCTGAACCGCCTGCACTCTTTGCGCCAAGCTTCCAGGTCATCTTCCTCCAGCACTGCAGCCAGGCAATGCCCGCCTTCCTCGTTCGACTCATCATCAGCAGTGTGGAAGATGGGATATGCCGAGTTGGTCGGAACCTTGGGTCCGGACGAAGGAGTAATGAAGAAAAACATAAAGAAGAAATGGACGCAGAATGTGAAGGACAAAGCACCTGTTCAATGTTGGGTTGTAAACATAATTCAAATTGTTTCCTAGTCCCCAAACCTCCCACGGGTACACGGAAAACGTTTGTGTTCTGGCTCTTGTCCATATTTAGCTTAAATCAACACACAACATATACTTGGAGACCTCGGAAACGCGGGATTCTTTACAGGGCTCCGAGCATGTTCCCCATGCCGCTGAAGTAGCCCGGAACCCCGTTTCTGGTTCTACCAGCATAGTCGTCAAATGAGCCTTACTCAGCCCCATCACAATTCTCAAGCAAAAGAACCCGCCTGTTGTAGGTTTAATGGAACAGTCATTTGCCAAGAAGTCTTTTCGGGGCCTTTGGGTCACAGTAAAAAAAAACAGCCATGGAACCAGCTGGTAAAACCACCTAAAATGGCCTGGTGTTGGACACCCCGAAATCTGTTGGATCCTTGGAATCGCTGGCCGATTCCTTCGCCATGGAGTGGTAGGGCGTCATGGCATGCATGGCATGCATGGCGGTGTCCTCAAATGTGTGGTCCTTGAAATGGTCCGTTTCCTTCAGGAAACCCTTCAAACCACCCACCAAAAGGGGGGGGGTCCGAAACCCGTTTTACCCACATGTTCAAGGGTGACCTCCAAAAATGGGAGCCACTTCGAACTCTGAATTCAACCTGTCGGATATGGGTTCAATGAACCGAAGATGTAGAACCCGATTTGGTTAAGGGTTGCTGGGATGGGTTGGTGCTCCATTGGAATCCCCCCACAAACTGATCTTCCATCACAAAAGCGAAATCCCCCAATGTGCCGACCCATGCAAGTCTAATTACGTTGAGGGGTATGTGCAACTGTGCATGCTGAAAACACCGTGGACATACTATCGGACGTTTGAACATGTATGAATCTCCATCGGTGACAGGTTGGACGTCGGAAACACTTGGGTGGATCATAATTTGTCCCACCGTTCGTCCCTCAGCTTTTGTCCTGAACAAAAACAACAAGTCGCCCTATCAAGAGAACCTGAACGTACAAAATCAATAATTGTCAGAGATCTCAGATGTGTGTGTGAACGCCCCGCAGCCCCTTTTTGCAAGTGTGGAACCCCGCAATGGCTGAGTTCTCCCTTGCAACTTTAAAATAAGCCAAGGGTGCCAACTCACAAAACCAGGTACACCAACTAATGTTGACCCAGGATTAATAAACGATTAATAAACCCGTCCCCTCCAAAAGTGATGAATCCCCTCTACAAGGGGACACCCCCCAATCAAAATCAACCAGGGGTTTAACTTCATCCGGGGTGCACCAACTACACCGTCCCAACATCCTAATTACCCCCCAATTCCCAACTGATGCCGCATGCAAGGCTCGCGTCCGGGAACTGCCGCAGCCATCTATGCAGGAAAAAGAAAACAAACTATCTAAGAGATATCACCTGCGTCATTGAGCCGTCGGCGAAATCGACTTTTCAAAGTGACACAAGCCATCGACTTCACATGTTTGGAGTCCTGAATCACGATTGCGCAAGGAAGGCTCGCTCGCATTTCCTGGATTATAGTTACAATCCTCGAATTTGTCCTCAAAATGTTGGTTTTCACGGAAACCACAACCCCCCCTCCACAAAAAAGCAGAAAAAAACCAACAAACAACACAAAAAAACACAACATGCTTGCCCGCAAGGGCAAGCATGAATTCCCTGACGCTGGGCTTTCCAGACCTGCGCGGAACCGCTTCTTGGAGAGGAGGTCAGCCAGCGCCGGCTGGTCGCAAACGCCCCCCCGAGCCACGTTGATGAGCACCGACTGGCGAGGCAGAAAAGGCTCTCCATCAGCTTCCGTTTGCTTAAGCCTATGGACGTACTTGCAAAATGTGGGGGACGTGCAATCACCCAATCTCTTCCGTTTGCTTTTTCGTTTCCCTAGGAAAACATGAAAAATATATCAAGTAGTCATAGATTCCCTTTAGCACCAGCCGAGAAAATAGCACATATTCTTAAGCAAATGCAAGTGTGGAAGTATCTTTGCATCCGTACCTCTGAAAAGAGTCTGAGCAAAGCTGATGTTGAAAACAACAAAGGAAAAATACAGGGAAACCCAGAATGAGGCCAAAAGGCAGCATTTTGGTTGCAAACGGGTGAGGGTTCGGCGAGGGGCGTCTGATTTGCACATACCTGAGAACTCCGTCGGGCTAAAATAAACGCCGTTGTGATTTTGGACGGGAACTTCTGCCGCCGCAACAAAAAAACGCCGTTAAATTCAAGAAACGCCGGCAGTTTGCAAGAAACGCCGTTGGCCCCTGGCTGATCCAAATCAGCTCAGGGCCTCGGCGCAAAGCAGTATCAGTATCAGAAGGTAGCAACATGAAGCGCTGAACACCACACAAAAGTGTTTTTCGCCCTTTTGCAAGGCGGCTTTGGTCGAGTTGTGACACCCGGATCGCTCCTTAGCGAAGATTATTTGAAGAACTTCATCAAGAAAGCGTTTGCGATGCTTGGGCTCGAGTTCCGCCGTTGGGACGCGCGTTTCCGCCGTTGGGACGCGCGTTTCCACCGTCGGGACGCGTGTTTCCGCCTTCGGGACGTAGGTTTCCGCCGGTGCAAGTCATCACATTTGGCCGCAAAGCAAGTGGGTATTCCAACAGGTCGTTTCGAGTTTCACCAACTCACAAAACCTAGCGCAAAACCAGGCAAAGTTGCATAGTCGCGGTCCGAAATGCGCAGATCTTGCAAAGCAGCCCACGTCGGGCCAAATGCCTACCAACCGCAAAAACGCCGTCGCAAATTGAAAAACGCCGCCACAACCCGCTCCCCTTCGAGTTCCGGGACGGCAAAAGGCGCCTTTTCGAGTCTCAGGCTGAAATTTTCGCCTTTCGGAGTTTATAGGTATGTTTCAAACATAGTTTGCCCAAGGAAAAATGTATGAACCTGGGGACTGGCCCTTTGCCCCCTTCCATGCATTACTTGTGGAGCGGGTTTAATCATCTGAATGGTCACAAGTTTCCTTAAACCGAGGCCCTTCTTGGTTGTGTACCTTCTTCAGATTCAGGTGTGGACATGTGTGTGTGTGTGTGTGCCTGTGCAGGTGCATTTGTATTCGGAATTGTATTCGTGTGCATTCGGGCGCGTATTCGGGGTTGTGGGTTTGGCTTGCCTTTCTTCCCAAAAAGGAGCTTCGAATCCAACTGACATGGCTGAAATGGCACTGCCCCTTTCCAGACCGCTTGAACAGTGCGCTTTGATTCGTTGGCTTCAAAAGTCCGAGCCTGGGCCTTTGCCAAGGGTGGTATTATAGTTGCATATGCGCTGTCATACTATTGTCAAACAGGCAGGAATTGTCAAAAGGCACCCAAGCCCACTTGCCCAGTCAATGAAACGGTAGAAAGACAAAAAAAGGAACTTGTTTCTTTTTGGGTTTGACTCCATCTCTGAGAAAATCCACCAAAGGGGGAAAATAGAGACACAGAACAACTGAGGTTGGTTCCGGGGCAGCATTAGAACGTTTCAAAGCGCCAAGCGTGAAGAACTAATCTTGCTGCAAGAAGTACAAATCAAATCCATCCATCTGGGCAAATTGCAACATAGAATTCATACATGAAATAGCCATGTGCTTCCAGCTAGCGCCATAGACGACCAACTCCACTTCAAAACTAAAGTTGGACACGTCTCTTGTTCCCTGTTTTACTGGCAACGGGGCATGAGCAAGTGGAGTCTTTTCTTTGGAGAATGGTTGTGGAAAGCATGGTTTTAGGGGCCACCTTCTGTGGTACCAAATTCATCCCTTTCAAAGTGATGGAATAACCAGATGGTTAACCCATGTTGGTGTCACTGAAGTCATGTGCCCCAAATACGCACCCGGAAGTGAAACGATCCAATATCCATGATGAAGGCCATAGCAGTTTGCCCAGATTCCTGACCGCGAAAATAAAATAACATCCTAACCAAATGGAAGACAACAAAAGTAACACCTTGTGACATGGACATTTCCTGCCTCAGGGCGCAGCCTCTCCATCAGAGAGCGGTTGATGATGCCTTGCGTCTCTGCCTCGAGTGGGTCCATTGTGGGAAGACAGTATGGCTATGAATTCTCATCAGGGACCCTTTGGTGGACATCATTTAGGTTGGGATTTGTGTCCACCAACCGCTGTTGAGGGAGCTCCCCAGTAAAAAATCAGAGCCATAAGACATCCTCAAAATTGCCGGAGCAAACCGGGAGTTCCCACCACAAACAGTAATCTTGAAAACCTCCCAGAATGTTTGCCACATTTTCGCGACTCAGGCCAAACGTCAACCCGCCAGGTTTCGGCAGTCACAACATACCACTTCCAACAACACACAGATTTGTGGCGCCACTTTTCTCATGAATGTGCGCATCATCGGATGCTGCTCCTCCGAGCTTGTCGTTTTTGATTTTGTTGGTTTTTCCCCCGCTTGGTCTTGCCCGAGTTGTTCCCGTTTCTCCGAGTTGAATCCATTTGTTCTCGCCCAGTTTCGCCGGGTTTTCCGATGTCCCGCTCTTCCGCCCGGGTTGTCCAGGTTGTCCCGACCAGTTTCTCCGATTTTTGCCGCCCGGCGTTTCCGAGTTTCTGCCGCTTCTCCATGTTCAACTGCCAGTTTTTCCGACTCCGGCCAGGTCTTTCCGAGCTTTTCCGACCAGTTGTTCCGAGCATTCCTTAGCTTGTCCAGCCCAGAGTCATTCTTGCAGTTTTTCCGCCAGTCTTCCCGAGCATCCTCGGCCGTGTTCGAACTTAAAGTTCATATTCGCGCCCTATTGCGACGCTAGTCCATGTGGTAGCTTTTGGGGGCTGATGACATCGCGGTCGCAGGAAGCCCCGCGGAACGTCACATTGGCCAGTCAGCCCTTTGGAGACTTTTTCGGTCTTAGCTGTTCCAAAGTTTGCCGGCTCTGTCCAAGACTTCTCTCTCCCCAAGAGTTTGCGGATGTTGCTCCAGTATGGTACTAATTGCTTTCCATCTTAGTCTTGGCCATTTGGTTTAATACCTGACAGCTTCGCGGCTCCGGCGTGGCCCCTGCAGACCCTGACTTGGACCTCCGCGTATCTGGCCCCAAAGAGGCAGTCAACCTAACTCCAGTGAGACTTTTCTGCCAACAAATGGACTTGCAGAGAATTCAAGGTTGAAAAAAAGGCCTGAAAGCAGCATCACGGCCAAAAAACCCACACTTATGCATGCAGTGCTGCAGCGAAGTATCCCAGAAGGGAAGTATGAAGCGCAAACCGTTTGCCTTTTCATACACCATATGCCAACCAAAAGAATGCCAGACGTGTGGCATTGTTAACCTTGGACGGTGTGGCATTCTTGCGCTTTGCGAGGCCTTCGCCTGAACTCGTAAACAAGAATTGTAGTCGGTTTCGCCACATTCCGTTGCCGGCGCCCCTTCTCTGTGTATCGCGCGGGCCACGGCCCCTTGTCTGACCTGGCTGATGAACTGGCCCTGGCGTCCGTCAACGTCTGACTGGCTATCAAGTATCACGCGTCCACCATTCTGAGAAACTCCCATGTTGCCCGATATTTGCGCAAGCTCATGGGGAACTACCCAAGATAAGCGCCAAGAAAACCGTCCGAAACCGAAACCTGGCCGGGTTTCCGTTTGGCTTGCCTTCAAAGCTGCAAAGGTACCCTCAAAACGTACAGACATATTGTCCGTTGCTCATCCTAAAAAGCTTGCAACCAACTCCAGTTGATGTTGATTTGCACAGGGGCCCCTCCATTGACCAAGCGCAGGCCAAGGAACGTTCAGCGCGACGTGCAAAGAGACGATGTCCGCCTTCTCGAACAGCTCCTGCCGGTGTGGGTACTGGGTTGAACATCCAAGTGCTCACCCAATCTATATGTTTTTTTAGTGGTTGATAGGCTGTGCTGTTTGATCGCACCTTTTTTTTTTCTTTCTTCGGACTAGTCGAACGGAAAACGAAGCGGACCGGGCCCCGCGTTGGAAGTTCCCCAGACCGTATCCCTCGCAGCTACGCATGAAGAATGTAATCATGCGGAATGGTCCCTTTTTAGGGGCTGGTACCCTCTCATCCTTCTTTCATGGACAGCGCGTGGATCCTGGAAAGCCTTGTCTTCCATTACCTCACTTGGGTAAGACTACCGTTCCGAAGGTGCCGTGACTGAAGCTGTCATAGTTCCCTCAGGGCCTGTGCGGGCTAAATTTCATGGGTTGAAGGGCAACTACTTGTGCCCTTAAATTAGTTGAGTGTAGCATGGGTCCCCATACTTCCGCCCTAAACATCATCCCACGCCAGAAAACTTACTTTCAACCGGCCTAAAGGGTGATGTTTAAAGCATCGCACAAGGGAAATATGTGTGTTTTTCAACATCGGGGTCCTCTAAAACTAGTTGGTTTCCTTTTGCTTCCTCCTTCGCCTATCAACCAAGAGGGGTGTTGAGGCCCCCCTGTAAAAAAACCTTTGAACCACTCACAAGGTACCCTCAAAACGACACACCAACTAGGTCCTCCAGATTTGAGAGGTTGCAATAAGTTGGTACCAACTTTCTTCTGTTTCGTCTATTTTAGTAGGGTTGAACCGAATCTCCCAACCAAAAAAGGCGTGACAGGTCGGGCACCAATTGCCGCGGGGGGACCTAGATCTGCAGGGAACCCTACGTGACACGTCGCGGTCCTCGATGGGCACCTGCTTGCCCAGGCTGTCAAAGGCCGGCTTGGGCCTCCGCGACCTTGCACGCTCGCGGGAACGCGGTCAAAAACGTGCGGGGCATGGTGGCGCTGTTGGTGGCGGCTGGTGGCGGCTGTTCCAAAACGACCAAGTGGATGTTTCAAGTCACTCAGGTGGTACTCGTGGTACCTGGGGGAGAATTGTGGCTGCGATGGAACCATGGGCATTAAATCTAAGTGGGTTGAAGATCCGGCAGGAAAGGCCGGAGTGCCCCAAAACCGACTCAAACCAAAAACCCTCCGAAAGCTGCGCCAAACCACCCCAGAGCCTATCCGGGCAGAGAACCCATAGTTTTCAGCTGTTGGGGGACAAAACGTTGCAAATTGACGACAGGGACACAAAAGGATGGCTTTTATCTCGCTTGCTTCCCTTACAACCCTAACAGCAAACCTTCAGAACATCACATGCACAAACACACAATGCATGAGGGTGATGGTGGTTTATCAAGAGAACGGGGTTTTCCTTTCGGACAAGTAGATGGCAGTAAATGAGTAAAACCACCCTCACACTATTGACATCTATTGACCGCACCGGCAGTCCCGGAAAATTGTCCCACTTTAGCGAAGGAACTTTAGGGAGCCTCCCAAAGCGACACCACACTCGATCTAAATGCTTCTTTGGAGGGCAAGCCTTACAACTAGAAACCAGGCATCGCCAAAGGCCGGACTCAACTTTCCGGAAGCTGGGAAACCAAAGACAAGAGGAGACTTTGCTTTGGTTGCAATCGAGTAATGTTTGTCTATGACCGATAGCCACGGCAAAAGCACACCATGTTTCATTGCTCACTTGGGGGATCTCTGAGCCTGTTAGCTAGCCGCTCTTAATATTTGTCCACTGACCATGACCTGATAGAAAACAGTGTGCACTTTTCGCAATCTTCGCCTCGGGAAATCGCTGGATCATGGCTTCCATCGTCAGGTCAAACATCCGTTAACAGCCCAGTGAGAATTTTGTGACACTCGTCTACCATGTGATATTTAAGCCATACTCAAACCCACATGCTCCTTCTATCGTGTGATATGGCCATGGGTCAAAATCCAAATCGTACCCCCCAGTGAACATCCCAATCCAAACACTAAAATCCCGGTTCCAAACTGGGTGGTGAATTCACCCAATCCAACCACAATGGGATCCCAAAACTTGGTTTTGAGCACAGCCAAATGACTTGACTGCCCAAATTGGCGTTCAGAGCGCGATCGGGCAGCTCGAGGCTTGGACCACCCCAAGATCTCCTTGGGGCCAAAAGCTTTGAAGAGCTCCGCCGTCCTGCAGCGCCGCTTGCCAGCCACCGCTCGGCTTCTCAGATGCCCAGTGGATTTCCACGGCAAACAAGGGCACCCTTTTTTCGCTGGTTGAGTTTGAAGGGGAACCCTTACCCAGAAAAGGGGAAGCAAAGGGCACCACTGGGCAACACAAATGTGTGCAAACTGAGCATGTTGATTCGTGAGAATAAGCACACATGTGTCTGCCTGTATTGAATGTTGAGGGTACCCATTTTGGTTGGTTGCAAATGGAACACAAAAGGAAACCAGCCATTTTGGGCGTGCCGTATAAAAAAGCTACTCCATCTTGTCCGAAGTGAAAGGTTGAAGGTCCAACCAAATCACTATAGCAACCGGCAAGAACACGTAACAATGTACCTTTTCAACAAAAGGGCGTCACGGTTTCAGTAGCCCTAGAATACCCTCTATACCTCCATACACCTCCATACATCCTTCCCTCTGAAGGGCCGCCTTTTTCTGGGCTGCGTTCCCGTCCAATTACTCAGTGGGAGACCTACGAAATGTCCAAGACGCCCCAGGAAGACAGCGCCCAAAGTAATGGCTGACTCGCCTTCCTTGAAGTGCACCGCAAACGCCAATGCAAGCTACTCGAAATGACACATAGGGCAACAGCTGAGAAGATGGCGGACATGTCACCGATTCTTTTCGCTGATGCTGGGGTACTCAAGATTCCCCTTGACTTTGTCACTTTGGGAATTCCCCTTGCGATCATCACAGACCATTTTGTTTTTGTCCACAAGCATGAAGAAGCCGGACGCCTGAATGTCCAAGAGTTCGCCCGAAAGTGGTGAATAAGCCGCTTTTGCTCCTGTTGAAAGCAAAGTATGCACAGGATGAAAGCAGCTTGCCAAATTGGCTTTACGGCTTCTTATTTTCCAAACCACCCTGGGATGTTAGCAACAAACGCCCACTACAAACAAATTCAAATCCGAACAGGCTAACAACGCAATAAAAATGAGACCAACCCCTTGCCGGTGTTCGTTCCACAGCCCACATGTGCTTGCCACATTTGGCTTCGATCTTATCTTGGCGAGGAAGGCTGAAGTCGAATGCGATGTGCCTCCATCCCTTGTTGCAGGCCGCAAATTGGAGATCTATAACAAAGGCAATCAGGCAAGAACAGCAAACCGGCAAACAAGCGCGCACACACACAGACACAAACAAGCACATGTGCGCCAAGCTAAGAACCTGTTCAAGAGTACCGCCTTCCTTCCTTGCATGTAGTGCAAAACGGCATAGTATTTGATGTATTGCATAATGCAAATGATCAATACACTTGTGCATGCGCACGCATGTGTATGTTTGCACCCAGTACCACATACCTACTCTATGTGCATGCACAGGGCTATGTTATGTACCTACACAAATGAGTACATTTGTGCAGAGAAAAAGACATACATGCGTGCTTGCGGCATGCACGTGCACTTGTTAGTTTCCTATTCGCTTCCTTCCAACCAAACCAAACATGTTTGTTTGTCCATTTGTATGCGTGCGTGTGCGCTTAGACGTTGGTCTGTCCGAGCGTGTTACTGATTGATTGATTGATTGATTGATTGATTGATTGATTGATTGATTGATTGATTGATTGATTGATTGATTCATTGATTGATTGATTCATTGATTCATTCATTCATTCATTCATTCATTCATTCATTCATTCATTCATTCATTCATTCATTCATTCATTCATTCAGATTGATTGATCGATTGAGATTGATTTTTATATGGATATTGGTATTGATATTGATATTGATAGTGATATTGGCATTGATTGATTGTCTATTTGCCTGTTCACACGCTTGCTTGTTAGTCTGCTTGTGTGCATGTGTGTTTGCTTGTTTGTTTGTTTGTTTGTTTGTTTGTTTGTTGTTTGTGTGTTCGCTCGTTTGTTGGCTTGATTGCTTGTTTGTTTGTGGTTGTTTGTCTCCCGGGCTGGTGCGCTTGTCTCATTGGTTGTATTCATTGCTGTGCTTCCTTGCTTGCTGGTGTTCCTGCGTTCACTCTTCACCTTGCTTTGCCATTCCTTGCTTGGCCAGCTGGCTGGTTTGTGTATGGGTGCCAGTGTCTGTGCGTCTGTGTGTTTGGCTGTGCGCTTGTGTGTGCTGGTTGGTTGGTCCGTGTGCTTCTGGTTATGCACTTGCGCTGTTGTGGTCGCCCGCCTGCTTCATTGTTTGTATGTACAGTGTATGCTTGTGTGCGTGTTGCGTTGTGCTTTTGGTGACAGCTCCATGACGGTTTCTCGCGTTGTCCCATTCATCATTCTTCCAAAAGCCCTTGGTATGTCAGTGAACAACTTCGTTCTGTGCCTCCGACATCAACACTATGAGGGCCAGCAGAGACCACCAGCAGAATACGATGACGAGCAGGCATCTTGTGGCCTCAACTCTGAGGGGCCCTCAACCAGTCCAGTTGGAAGGACCCACGGAGGGCTGCAAACAACTGGTGGTTTCTTATGCTGGTGGATTCCAATGGGAACCTCTTCCGGAAGAGGCGTGCCTTTTGCATACGGGTCAAGAGTCAAGAGGGGCGCAAACACCTTGGGCACTCCAAAATGGTCTGAGACGGTCTCATGGACCTTGGGTGAGGGGTCCAGGCGAAGGTTCCGCTATGACTAGGACACGCCTACTAGAAAAAGCCTACGCAAGCCGAGGATAACGTCATGGTGAGGTAAAAGGCGCCCATGAATCACAAGGCCCTTCCTTTCGACCCAAGTTCTTTAGACACGTTGGGACTTGCAGCAAAAAAACAAAACGCACTAAGAAGGGGAATCCCTGAAAGCGGCTTGGCGGCCTTTGATAAGTTGGGGGCAACCTCCCAGCTTGCTGTCCACAAACAAACAGGCCATGAGAATGACTCGCGTCAGCCAAACCCGAAACCTCCCCGCCTCAAGCCAATGTCCCCAAGGCCCACGATGCCGACGACCTGAAGCCAAACATCATGTTGGGTTCACGGTAAAAATGATCAGGGCATAGTGCTTGAAACAAACATGTCTTAAAGGGAAACTCTTCAGGATGTTGTTGAAACAAGTATGTTTAAACATCAACTCATTTATTGACTTCCGTTTTTCGCCCAAGGGCCATACGAAGGTCATACCTTTTTCAAATCCTCTAGGTTGTTTTTGACCTGGCCATGTGTTGTTTACGTACCGCCCTTCTTGGTGTCCCTTTGAGCGGACCAGGGCACGAGCCTTGTCTCTGATTTCCATGCCACCGGCGGAGTGCACCCAGCCGCCATCCCGCAGCGTCCTGGCAGTCCGCCGGACGCTAAGGCATTAGGCTTCCAAGAGCGGGGCTGCCCCATTTACCTTTGTTGCCCCCGGGGAAAAAGGAGAAAATATGTCCAGTGATAGATTCCCCTTTAAAAAACCCAAAGGGGGGGAAACCAAATCAACATATTCTTAGGCACATGGAAGGGGGATGTGGGTGTCTCGACCATCGAAAGGGCGTGAATCGGAATTGCGAGCCAAGAGTGGTGGACAGCAATTCGGTGTCCGCAGTCAAATAGTCAAATTCTGAGGCTTGACTCCCTTTCCTTTCTTTTCAACCATCGACCTTGATATGTTCAAAAAGGTTCAAACAACCGTCGCGTTGGCCGTTTCCCGGAAAGACTCGGATCCCTGGAAATGGGCAAGTTGCCCCAAAAGCCTCTCCTCACCTCTCAGTGAACCCCATGCAAGCCCCCAGTAGGAACCGGCCCTCACCGAAGCGAAAGAGAAATCAAGCTTGAGAACTATAGCCAATCAGACCCATCTTGGGTTCCCTTGGTAGGTACATCGAACACACATCCAAAAACGAGTGCCTCGAAAGGCCTCTGTTAGAAACTCTATGTCTGAATGTTTTGGAACCAAAAAACGACCAACACGTTGCTTTTACAAAAAGGCCACAAGGTCGATTCGCTTTGAGCAAGTGAGGGAACTACTTACCATACATACCCAAAGCACACGTAGCACTGCACCAGCACCCCAAACAACAGGCAGAAGGCCCCATGGAAGAGTAGCACCTCGTGAAAAGATCGAAAGCACGGCACTTTGGTCCTCAAATCAACACCTTAAAGAAAAATGGACTAAACAAGGTCCTCCAGTAGAGCGGTTAGAATAAGAGTACCCTTCTCTCGGTAGTCTATTTTAGTTGGGTCCCGAACCCCTCCCCAAAAAAAGAAACGGCAAAAGTGCACCTGGCTGGGAGACGTAGCCAATCGAGGCGAGCTCTTGGGGCATTGGTTGGGACTATCCCCCACTCTGTTGGGTAAAAAATCCCGCATGGTGAAAAAGCCTTCGGGAGAACCTACGCGCGCAACTCCTGGATCCCTTGCTGAAGTGGGTCATCCTCATTTTGCCCGACATAGGTGGCCCGAGCGAAAGATCACGTAGAGCCTAAAAGTAAGCCTACTGGTAACAGAAAGCCCTGGGCACTGCGTCAGTTAGAGGATGCTTCCAAGCTTGCCGAGCGACTCATTTCCGATGCTTCGATCTGCCGTCGCCGCGGATGCGTTGCGCGAACTGGTCGCCGGGGTCACGCACGATGAGACATTTCTGGGCCGGTACCAGGCGCTTGGTGTGAGGGCCGTCCTGAGGGCTGGTAGAAGAAGCGGCCGCTCGCAGCGTGGCCCCAAAGGGTCACCATCTGGCAATTCTGCCGACAACAAATGTAGTGTTCATCCATCGAAAGTGCCAGGCTATTCTTAGAGGCTAAGCAAAATATGTCGCCCTTGAAAGAGTTGCTAGGCGGGTTTTTGTGTCAAACAAGGTGTAAAGAAGGCATTGCGTAGCACGGCCAAACCGGGTCTCCATGAACATGCCAACAGGCTATGGTTCAAGTCACACTCGACATTCTCGGGAAAACCACCTTAAAGATCTGGGTGTGAGTTTTGAGGGAACCTGTTTTTTGCCCCAAACAAAAGTTTTGGGGGTTGCCTTTGGTTGCCCTATTTTGACAAGTACCCATACTTACTAGGTCTTCCAGTAGAGAGGTTGGAATAAGGGTACCCTTTGTTCAGTAGTCTATTCTAGTGGGAGAGCCCTCCCCCAAAAAAGGGTAAAAGGGCACTCTGGGACCTAGTTTATTCACCCTGGCCCAAGCTGCGGACCGAACCCAGGGCCTCTCTCCGGCAGGGATCTCTCGGTACACCGCAAGGGCAAGGCCCACCTGATGTAACGAGCAAGAGGAGCTCAAGGTCCTTCACTCGCGGATGCTTCGTCTGTGTTTTTGTTTGCTGGGATGGCCTCAGGTCTGCTAACAGTGACCAACTTTTAGTGGGTGAATGGACACCCAACTACTAAACCACCTAAAAACCTAAAAAGCTAAGGAACCGGATGGCTGGCAGCCACCAAGTTTTGCGGGTGCTCCTCGTTTTCCGGGTTTTAAAGGGAAACCAAAAGGAAAACCACGAATTTGCGGTGTCCCGAAAAAAAGGAGGACACACCCATGTCTGATTGTGTGAATTGCAACTTGCCCACTGGCCGTACATGGGGACCTTGGATGTTCAACCCGCCTAGTGGGCTGTAGCCCCATCAGCAATGATACCCGCTGCAAGCTGAGGCTGCTGGCCTCTTGACAAGACCTCCTGTCCTCCATGATTGTTGGAAAGACATTGCCATGCTGCTAAGGCTAAATTGCCCAAGCTATAAACGTTTAATTAGTCAAAAGGAAAACAACAAGGGGATGAATGACTTCCACCAATCGGTTTGCTCTCAATTGGTTGGCAGGAGCAACTGCATGGGGCAAGTCAGGAAACAGAGTCAGGAAACAGGTTGGACAAAGTCAGGAGGTCCAAGTCAGGAAACAGGTTGGGTCGTGTCAAGAACTATGTAGACGCGGTTTGACGGTTTCGAGAGTCAGGAAACGACCGCGAGCCAGGAAACGGCCCCGGGAACAACAGGAAGAACGCGTCGGGGAGTTGTGAAAAGCTTGGAGTCAAGCAAATAAGGTTCGTGAGTCAGAACACATCGGTGAGTCAGGAAACGACGTGGAAACGGCAGGGACGATGTGGCAGGGCGTTGTGAAAGTTGGAGTCAAGTGAACAAGGTATCGTGAGTCATGCCGGGGAATCTCAAAACTTGGGAGTCAAGCCTAGACCCTCCAGGTGTGCATTTGTTCTGCCGCTTGCTGAAAAAACATTATGTTGTGTCGTTTGTTACTTGCCTCTAGTTGTTTCTTGACTCGCCCCTGCCCATTTCCTGACTCGTATTTCCTGACACGGTCACTTGTTTCCTGACTCGGTCTAGTCTCAAACTACATCCAACCACAAAGGCCGATCTGTTGATTATGTTTCATGGATGATTGACAGAGTTCCCATTTCCATCCCTCACCATTTTTGATAGCAACCTCTCGCTTGCAGGTAAATTGGGGTGAGAATCCATGCGACCCCCCGAAGCCGAGGGCGTACCCCGCCTGAACCTGAAAATTCCCCTGAACGGATGTTCGCTCTGTGAGTGCCTTCTAAGGAGGGAATCCCCGTTGTTAGAATCGTTGATTCCCCGTTTCTTTCACACATACTTCTTTTGAGACCTCGTTTTTTGACCGCCTTAAGAGGGGCGCTGGGGGGTGCCAGGCCCTTGGGGGTGTTCCTCTTCCAAGGGGCAGCAATCAACAGAGAATAGGATTTAGCTGCATAAATCCCAACAAATGTGTGTGTGTGTGTGCGTGTGCGCGTTTGTTTTTTAAGGGACCCCCTAAAAATGGCGGTGGTCCGTCCATTTGGTTCTCCTTCAAAGCCACACCAATGGAGTACCCTCAAAGAAAAAACACGCCCAAACGCCCACAGGGCGCCAGGGTGCCAGGGTGCCAGGGCTGCGTCGTCCGGTCTGGGCGCCCCTGCAGAAAGCTCGGCCACGGAATCGGTGGAGTACGCGGGCACCTGGGGTTTAGCACCACTGGAGCCTGAATGGTCCAAACCAAGCTAGGTCCTCCAGTAGAGAGGTTATAGAATAAGGGTACTCACTTTTTTCGGTTTTGTCTATTTTAGACGGGGGGGCCCCCCAACCCAAAAGGGTAAAAGGGCACTGGGGGACCTAGCTAGGCTCTCTTGGGCTCTGTGAAGTTCGCAGCCTTTTGGCCCGGCCCATAGGCTAAGGCCCCCTAAAAATGGCAAACAACCATGTCCAAGTGTCCAAACAAAAGGTGCAAACCAGTTCAAGGCAAATCTGAGAACGGTCCAACAATTGCGAATTCATGATACAACAAGGTTGCCCAAGCAAGGTGCAAAACATGATGTCTTGAACATGGTCAACTCCAACAAGGGCCCGACTGTTGTCGTTGGGTCCCCCGTGTTGACTCAACCCTGCCTTTAGGCTCAGTCTGCAAATGGGTATGTGCCGTGCTAGGGAGACCCCTCAAATTGGTGGTCCTTTTGGCTTCCCTTCAAACAAAGGTGAAAAGGGTATCATCAAAAACCACATGCCCAAACCCTTGATATGGAGGAGCTATGAGACCTGACCCTCAACATCGGAAACCGTGATTGAGTTTTCCTCCAGCCCAAAAGACACTCCTTTGTTGGCTCACATTTGCCGTAAACTGAAAGATGTACTTTCAGATCATGTTCAATATTGAGACTACCCCAGCATATGACATGTTTGGCAGGAGACGCCAGTTGTTGTTGGATGATGCCTTGGGACAAAACACAAACAACAAGGGATCAGGGATCTTTGGAGATCTGGGGTTGGTGTGAACCATCCAGCCCTAGAGGCAAGTGGGGTGCTGCCCCGCCCCCAAACATCAAGATCTAACGTTCATTCTCGACTATTGCAAGTAGGGAACAAAGCAACCCTTGAATGTTTGGCAACTTGTTGAGGTTTTGGTCGAAAGGTTCGCTCGATGACTTCACTGAGGCGTCTCTTTGGACAAATCCACCTCTCGGGATTTGGAGCCAAGAGGTGGTTTTCCAGTTACACCAAGCCTTCAAGAACTCGCACACACCACACACACACACACACCGAACCTGACAGGACAGTTCAAACACCCTCTGATGGCTCCTGGTACACCAACCAGGGTTTCATTAGAGAAAACCTATCCGGTTGCTTTGTGCTCCCCTGCTAAAAGTTTAACTTTTATTGGTTTAATGGAAAGTCCTAACATCCAAGCAAAATGCACCAAAAAGGAGGTTGCAACTCAACTTATAGAAATGCCAACCCTCGATCGAGTGAATTGAGTGTGCGTGACCAAGATCCCGCGATACATCAATAAAGCTCGGGCGAGGCTTGTCTCGTCGCCGGTGATCCTCTCCCGTTCTGACCCGCAAAATGAACAAAAATCATCCGATCGGGCCGTGGGCATAGGTGGCCTTTGGGAGAAAAATAGATTGGTTTCCCTAGTAAAATGGGGCAGAAACCCCATCTAAACCAGTGGAAGCCATCTATTTTTAACTAAACTAACCTAGCAAGGACACCTTTGGCCGTGGGCGGTCTGAAGCCGCAAAAGCTTGCCGCGAGAATGCGCACCTGTCTGCGGCCACCACTTCGGCTCTCCACGTCCGGCACCGCTTGCCAACCAAGGACAACCGTGAGAGTCTGCCTTGTAGGGGCCACCCTCTCCCTCAGTTGTTCAGTGACCCTGGAAAAAAAGGGAACCCTTTTTGGCGAAGACAACCATTTTTAGTGGGGCAGCCACCCAAAAAAAAGGGGGAAAAAGGTGCCGCTGAACATTGAAAGGGGCTGGGGGGAGGACCCCGAAACACAATTTGTCCAGTCGGGAATGGAAGAAAAATCATAGAACTGCAGGAGTCGGCCATAACTCCACGAAGGGGCTGGGATGGACCCAAAAACTTAGGTTTCCTTTGGCTTCCCTAACCCCCAAGCCAGGCACCCACAGAGGTGGGACTGGCGACAAAAGTTCCAAGGGCCCAAAGCTGCCCATTGTAATACTGTGGATGGTTGCGAAATCCATTTCGCACCACCTAAGAAACCATGGGAACCATTTGTTGTTGGTATTTACAGGAGAATCATGATTCTAGGGTTTCTTGGGTGGTGCAGGAGTTCGTGCACAGGGATCCTGACATTGTACACCTGAACATTTCAACTTGTAAATGGTGGGTTCCCTTCATTTTGGTGTTGAAAAAGCCACGTGTTTCAACTGGTTGCAACATATATCTTGTAAGGAGCCTTGTGTAAGTCAAGCAACTTGCTTTCAGCCCCAACACAGCTTACAATAGTAAGCAACACTGAAAAACGATAAGCTGACGCCAGTGGGCGAGTCATTTCGCACAGAAGCCTCGGAGAGAGGAGTCCAAGGCCAAGGCCTCGACTCGAGGCTCTCGAGATCTCTCGAGGCTCTGGCGTTGACCACAGAGATGCCTCGCTTCTTGCACGCCTCACAGGGGATGATCCCGGATAGTTTCGAAGGGCTCCAATGGAGCCCTGGGAAAGGCAAAAATGGGTTTGCATCAAACATGGGCACCAACAAAATGGAGGTCTGGGAAATGGAGACAAGAAGTCAACCTGCGGTTTCCTGGTGGTTTTCTGTAATTTTGCCTCATAACCAAATACCCTCCCACCAATTACCATGGAGCCTGACGTTGGGTTAGTCTCTGGTAATTACCCCATAACTGAATGGGTTACTGTTGAACTCCCTTTTCAATCATCCAACAACTGCCTCAGCTTTTTGACAAGGAAACTGATATTTTAGACTACGGTCCAACCTTCAATGTAAAAACAATTGAAGAGTTGTCCCAGTTTGCCGTGTGAGGTTCAAAACCAGCGAATTGGAGGGTCGTCCAATTGGCAGCCGGGATTTATAGACCCTTGGCTGATCAGCAAGTGGAGGGTGCAACCATTTTTCAGAAAGCATCCTTTTCTTTTTGGGGGGAACACACACAATCACTCCGACGGGTTTATCAATGGGTCAACATGGTCAGCTAATTGCTTTTGCTAGTTCCCCGCACTTCAGCAAACACAAAAGGCGAACAATTCATGAATCCTGCCTTCAGATCAGATCAAACTTATTCAATCCCCACATAAAAAAGGGGGAAAACACACAACTTCTTTCTGGGTCTGTCTGGATCAACCCTCCAAAGCGATTGGCCCCAAAGATCTGGGCAAATTCATATGGTTCAAAACCTACAGTAAACCTTCCTCGTTTTGCATTCCCCCCCCCCGGAAGCTTGTTACAATTTTGCCAGACGACCAAGCTCAAGCTCACTTCAGACTCAACCCCTGTAACAGCAATCCTTCCTATTTTCGAAAACAGTGGACACGTCCGATTTGCTGATTTTGGAAGGTACGCATTTTGGGATCGCTTCAAAGGGAAAACCAAAGGTACACAACGTATTCCAATATCCACGCGGAAACAAAATAAGGCACAACTGTTGGTACTTCATTTCACTGCGGAAACCGAACCCCCCCTCAAAAAAAAGAAGAAAAAACCGGGCGTGAGGGGTCGGTTTTCTGGGCTTCGGTATCTTACCGAATTCGCCTCGAGGTCCACGTGGTTGAAGCCGGTGAAGGACACAGCCACCAGCTTGCACTTGGGGTGCCTGTGCCCGAAAGGCGCGCCGAGGGCTTCGCGGAAGTGGCTAGAGGGCTTCAAAATTCCAA
>CAUJNA010001591.1:317500-335000 GCA_963377175.1 Effrenium voratum | reverse complement strand
TTTGTTGTTGGTTTGTTGTTGGTTTGTTGTTGGTTTGTTGTTGGTTTGTTGTTGGTTTGTTGTTGGTTTGTTGTTGGTTTGTTGTTGGTTTGTTGTTGGTTTGTTGTTGTTGTTGTTGTCGTTGTTGTCGTTGTTGTCGTCGTCGTTGGTGTTGCTGCTGTTGTTGTTCTTGCTGCTGCTGCTATATTATTATTATTTTTAAAACTATATGTTTTTATTGAATGTTAATCTGTGATAAATGCATATTACTGGACCAACCAAGGGCATTTTGTCGACTGTCTGCAAACATCCGTTCATTTCCTTGAAATCCATACATTTGAGCAAAAACTGTACTTTTCTTGCAGGCTCAACGCCAGACACCGGAGCATGCAACGACTCTTGCTACAAGAATCTCACGTTCAGCTCCGGCCCTGGCACTGGACATTGTCATGCTCATGGGCCAAGAAAAACCATTTGAAGGTGTGCAATTCACCAAGGACAAAAGGTGCGCATTTCCCTAAGCAAATGTTCCGCTGAGTCCCGTACTTTTTCCGCAGATTTCCGTACTTTTCCCGCCGATTTCCGTGCATTTCCCGCCTATTTCCGTGCATTTCCGGTTTCTGCATTTTGGCTCGGAAAACTGCAAACTCGCGAAAGCTGCGAGGAAGCTGTCACATGTTGCCCCACAGCAATAGGAGACGAATTGCCTGAAACGGAATTAAGTATGACGGGCCATGTAAATTGCAAACTGTGTTCATGTGCATCCATGTGCCCCACAAACGCTCACAGCCTGCTAAAAGCGATTTCCGTCAAATTTCCTCAAAAGTGTACATTGATGTTTTTCTTCTGCATGTACGGAAATTTCAGTCTATTGGAGGGTTCAGGTATATACATATATATTAAGCATATATATGTATACACACAAGTGTAACTATACAATTACACGCAGAGACACACACACAGACACACACGCACACACGCACACACACCTCTGACTCTGCCCTCCCTAGAACCATGCCGGATCCACTGTGACAATGGCCCAGGCATCCGAGGGCTCGGCCAACCTCCGAGGTCCAAGTGTGTCAGTACGTCGGTGACGTCTTGCTAGGGGCTTACGAAGGCTTGGTAAGGGCTCAAGAACTCAGCGATTAGGGGCTTTGTAAGGGTTTATAAGGGCTTTACAAGGTCTTAGTAAGGGTTTACAAGGTCTTTGTAAGGGTTTACAAGGGGTTTATAAGGGCTTTACAAGGTCTTAGTAAGGGTTTATAAGGGTTTATAAGGGCTTAGTAAGGGCTTAGTAAGGGCTTAGTAAAGCATAAGCAAAGGGAAAGAACCAGGTCAGTGACGGGGTACTCAAGGGGTAGAAAGGGGCTACCCCTCCACCAACATACATTGAAACTACCTCCAAAAGGACGGTTATGCTTCAAAGCGCCATCCCAAAAAGAGCAACTGATCTTGACAACCCCCACACGGGTTTGTGTTTTCTGGAGTGCAACCTTTCAGGTTGCTTTAAAGGGAAACCAACTTGAAAACCGCCACTTTGGGGGTCCCCACTCCCAAATAGGCAGTGTCGCGTGAGAATGGCAAACCAAGCGCGCGATTCTCACAGGTTTCTGACTGCCTGGATGGCCCAACACAAAGTTGAAACTTTTCGCTTGCCACCAAAGCGGTGTTCCCAAAATGTCCCAAAGTCCAGAAACTCGGGGAGGTCTGCAAATCATACATCATGATCAAAGGTGAAACTCGTGGTGTGAGATCTGCTGCCCAGCACTCCTTTCGGGTTTGCCAATTAAGTTCCAAGTGCTGTGGATGGACAAACTCCTGCACCATGTGCCCCCAGACCAAACCTCAAAGAAGACAAATATGAAAGCTAAAACGTCTAGAGCTTCTCTACCCCCATATTTCCACTTGATTGTTGGCTTAAAGGGAACGCAAACTATAACCATTGAATCTGAACAATATCTAGAGCTTGTTGACCCCATGTGGCTCAAAAATAGGGCTCAAAAATAGGGCTCCAAAAAAAACAACCTAATAAATGGAAAGGCAGACCAAAAACCTGCGTCACCGGGGCCCGCCGTTTATTTGAGCCACACCCATAGCTACCCCTTGGCTAGGGAGTATGTTCTCGGGGTCTAGCAACCATCGAGTCCAAGCGTCCAAGCGTCCCGGGAGTCCACGCGACCAAGCGACGTCGAAGCCCTTGCCGCTGAGCGCAGAGACCGCCTGGAGCCGGAAGAGGGGCGCCACGCAAATCCGAAAGTTCGCTTTTTTATGGCTTTTATGCGAGTGTCCCTTTAAACCAGCCAAGAGAGAAAAAGAGAGAAAAACAGAAAGAGAAAGAGAGAAAGAGAGAAAGAGAGAGAAAGAGACAGAGAGAAAGAAAGAGAGAGAGAGAGAGAGAGAGAGAGGCAGAGAGACAGAGACACACAGACACACACTCAAAGAAACACATATTATTGATTGTCTACTTCTTGGTCGTAGCTGATGGTGCCAAGTCAACGGCTTTCTGCGATAGTTTCCTATGTTCATGCCTTGAAGCCGCCTAAGCTTCCTTCATATTTGAAGAAGAACTTGGTCTATGCCGCCTCCCAGAAAGGTTGTTACTGGGGGGTGGGGGGTGACATTTTTTGGTTTTTGTTTTTTTTCTTTTTGCTGCCAGGTACCTGCTGTCCTAGGAATCAACCTCACAGCACGTGGAACCTGAAAAGCGCCTGGTCAACTAAGGCAGAAACGCAGTGAAAACCGTTTCTGGATGGTGGGTCCTGATGGATCGGCGCTTAGACCCTAAACCAGGCCAAAACTGTTCCTGCAGAATGAGATGAGACCCCAAAACCATGTTCTTTAGCTGAATCTCCTTTGGAGGCCCCTTTTTGTTGCAGTGATAGAGTTTCCACTACCAATCTGCTCGCTTTCTTGATTGAAAACAGATAATTACCCTGCTGCCAAGCACATTCAAGTACACAGACCCCCCTTTGGAAGATATGTTTCCTGCTGAAAGAGTACCCAAACGAAGCCCTACAAAAATCGTGCGTCAGATTCATCCGGATTTTTCTCTGAAACCTGCTGAGGCGCAAAGAGTGACACGTGGACACATGTGGCCTTACCCAGGCCGACAGACCGAACTGGTCATTTGGCATAGATGCCACCTCATCATTCCGAGCTGAAAGCTGTGGAATCCAGCTTGGAGTGTTGCAGTGCTTCTCCCAACCATAAAATGCGTCACTCGGCCAGATTGTTTGTTCTTTGAGAGGACATAGTGCCCTGTTTGTTTGTGGGCCTTGGTTTCCCAGGTCCTCCCCGACTCCCCAACCCAATTGTCTGTGCTCATGCATTGGGTCCGTCTTTATGCTTTTCTCAACCAATTCGGTGCGCTGCTCAACTCAACAAACCCCAAAAAACAAGTCGAATCTGTACTTGCCGAGAGCCCGGGAACGGACCACAGGGTGGCATGGGAGCCTTCACTGACTTGCAAAGTCAGATTATGAGCAAAACAACAAAAGCGATGACCACACACACGAGTCAGGCAAGAGCTGCTTGTGGCGGTTGCGTGACCACAAGCAACGCTGTGCTCTCGCCAACCGGGACAAGTCCAGAATGCCTCACGGCGTCGCAATGCCGTGTGAAATGCCCATAGTTGAGCCTGAAGCGAGTCCTGCCTATGAATCTTTGAGGGAGAACTTCATCCAGCATATGCTTACTCAGGAGACCCCAAAACCCAATCTTGAGCCTTCAGTGGACCTTCTACCTTCAAGTCGTCCAGCTAGGCACACAAAAGGCTGTGGCGCCATAAGGGGTTGAATCCGGAAACTTGTGCAGCCTTCGCCAATATTTGGCTGCGGGTCAAAACTAGGTGCCCGTTTAGGGAATCCTGGTAAATGAAACCAAAGACTAAAACCTGCGGATTCCTGGTGGTTAAGTTTTGACCCATACCCAATTCACCCGGATCCATTGTCTTTGGACAGCTGACCTCAACCGTTTCACAGCGCCCAGCCTCATCTTTGGGGATCTGCTGGTCTTGGATCACAGCCACCTTGAGTCACCAGTGGGATCTAGTGTCAAATGGGCATGTCTTGAAATAGGGGATTCCAAAACAAATAAGTGAGCATCATATGATCACTTATCATTTTGGAATCCCCTATAATATATATATATATATAGTTCACGATGGCTCGAGAAGAGCCCTTACCGATGTGAAACTGGACATTTGTTTTGCGAAATCATAGGGTTTGATTCCAGGCAACTGCCATGTGCACAAGGAGCACTGAAAATAGTTCGCGTACAGGCTGGTTCGCTAGCACCCCTATTCAAACTACTCATGTTGATCCCTAATCCGAAGTAGAACACCAATACCACGAGGCAAACCAATATCATCTGGCACAAGCAATACAAACGGAGTTTGAACAACCCAGATTAAGTAAAGTGACGAGTGCATCCATCGCCCATGGCATACCACTTATCCTCTGCGAAGTGGGTCATGCTGGGGTCAGGCTTCTTCAGGCAAGGTGTGATGAAGCAGGCAGGTTTATTCGTGACTTACTGAGTGGCCTGCATCTTGGCGTTCCTGTTCGTTTTGTTACCCACCACAAAATCCACCGGCGGGGGAACAATCGTATACAGAGGTAGGCCCTTCAAGAAAAGGGAAAAAGGGGAAAAGGAGAACATTAGCATATCTCTAATAGAGTCCACCTCAAAAAAGCCGGAACACCCCAAAGTCGTCGTTGTGGGTCCAGAAACAAGTTGATCACAAGATCCTTTGACTGTGCTTGGGTCTATTTGTTGGAGGTTCCAGTCACTAAACAGCATGCAATTATATATTGCTTCAACCATACAACGCCTAATGATGTCAAACAAGGTCCCAACACAAACCCGGGAGAGTCCTAAGGGAGAACCCCAAGAGAAGTAAAGGAACCCCTCTTCGCGCTTCCCACCCATCTGGCCCCTCGGACAAAAACAGTATGTGGGGTTTAGGAACGACCATGCAACAGACAAATGCATGGTGGCAAACCGCCAATCTGGGGAGTCGCCATGTGTTGTCCAACAAGGTAGGTGTCCAAGGACAATCTGGATGTCAAACTCATCTTGGTATCCGGGGTGACTGGTGCATACTTGTCTGAAGCGAGATAAACATCTAAGCTGGCAGCTTGCCATGTTCTACATGTAAAAGATCTAATCTAAACCCCACCGATCCAGCAGTTAGTGAATATGTTGGTTTCACGCGATGTCCATCCCCTGCTATGTTAGCCAAAAGCTCACATTCTTTGCAGCCCGCCAACAATCTCCAGCACCAACACACATAAGCTGAACAACCTGATCCACATGACAAGAACGTGTCGCCGTGTTTCTTTGCGACGTCCTTACGACGTCGGCTTCCAGACGCCGTTTTCACCCGACCCGCAGCCGTTGCCGCGCCTTCTGCGAAGCGAAGCGCCGGAGCGGGGAGAAGATTCCCCTTGGAGCTTGGGCCTGGACGGTAAAAGGTCAGCAAATGGGGCAAATGCTTGGTTTCCCTTTGGGGACCGCCTAAGACAAGGAGCCACTGGTCTGCACCGTCACCTCATTTGGGCAAATGAACTTATCATACATTCGGGAACATGGCCTAGGTCCTCCAGTAGAGAGGTTGAATAAGGCTACCTGATTTTCTTTCTTTTTCGGTAGTCTATTTTAGTAGGGGAACCCTCTCAACCAAAAAAGGGGTGAAAAAGGGCACTACTGGGAGACCTAGGGAAATTGGTTTCCTTTTGGCGTCCCTTGAAAACCAACACGAGGATGACCTTAACGTCCAAGGGTGGTGTGTATTTCAAGGGTTGGGCGATTCAAGATCAAACACAAGCCTAAGTCCAGGACGTGTCTTTGGCTTTATCGTTTCGTCATCCCTTTGTATTCATAGACCGATCCTTCCATGTTTGCGGTTTGATTTCCGGGGCGCAACACAACCCTGTGAAGCATAGCTTAAGCGCTTAGTGTTAACATTTAACAGAAGGCTCGGGGTCGTTTGTTTCGATGCATTGCGCCCAACCTTGCTTGTTCCGTGTTCTGTTTGCTTCCCTTGCGTTTCTGTAGTCTTGCAAATTCACACCAGAAACAAAAACACCCAAGCCACTTGTAGGTGCGGTAGGGACTACACCATTTATCCAACACTCACGGAAGTGCAAAGGAGGTAAGTGTACAAAAGTAAATTTGCCTTTCACCTGAAGATTGGTTGGGGCTTCTAGGGCACTTCCCCTCTGGCGTCGCGAAACTGTGCAGGTTGATTATTTTCTTTGTGTTGTTGTGAGGTTCAGAGCAAACCTTTCAAACCTAGCAATGCAAGCCTCCAGCACCGAAAACCACTTGGACTCTGCTCAGAGTCCGAAGCCCCAACGTGCCAACGTCCTTGCCTGGCTGGCGGACAGAAAGCATCGCGCCTGGGAATCGAATTGGATGTGTCTGTTTTGTTGGGTACTTGTTGTGGTTTATTTTAAACAAACGCCAAAAGAAACCACCCTACCATTTTGGGAGGTCGTCAAAAAGTGCACACATGTCAAATGGAGAATTGAAGTGTCCATAGGTGGCCTTTTGGAAACATAGATGGCCCTGGTAAATGGAATAAACCCCATCTAAACCAGTGGAACCCATCTATGTTCAACCAAACCAATCTATTTTGTTGTTAACCAAACTAACCTAAAAGGGGAACTTGGGCCCAAGAAAAAACAAGGCACAAGTTGTAGCAACCGGGAAAAGGGGGGGGTGCTGGGGACTAAAACAATGCATGCAAGTTGGAAGAGACTGAAATGGCTGCGAGTCACTGCAATGTGTCAGTGACTTTCCAAAAAGCAAAACGAAGGACCCCTTTCCAACTGACTGTGAACCACGAAACGACAACACAGCTTTAGGGCTCCCGTGCGCAAACAGCCAAACCGCCCTATGCTACTCGCTTCGCCCTCCAATATCTTGGGATGCAGCAAGCACAGCGCGTCGTTCATGAAAGTCGCTTCCGGGTGGGGATTGGCCCAGGTCGGCGGATCCAATTAATCGTTCTGTATACCTACGGTTGATGCCATAAATGAAAGCAAGGAAACCCTCAAGTTTGCCGCAATTTACCGTATATTATTAGTGGTTGAGTACAGTTGGTTTACTTGCAACATTTCGG
Source organism: Effrenium voratum (assembly GCA_963377175.1). Classification (NCBI taxonomy): domain Eukaryota; class Dinophyceae; order Suessiales; family Symbiodiniaceae; genus Effrenium; species Effrenium voratum. The sequence goes on along the minus strand of CAUJNA010001591.1, from coordinate 327,892 downwards.
GCATCCACGGTGCCAAGCAAGGAAACGCACCGACCTGTCCTTTGACAGCCTGCAGGTGCTCCGACAGAAAGCTGACACATGTCCTACTTGTCAGCTACACATTTTCCCCGGGCTCTTTGATAATAAGACTCGCACATGATATGGTGTGTGGCCTGAAACCCTAAAAAGGTGGCTGCTCTTTTGGAACCACGGTCAATGGGTGCCCTCTAAAAAAAAATGCACCCATGTTGTTTGGCAGTTGCTCAAATGGCACTGGCGTAGCTGCGTCGAAAACGGCTAGCTAAAGCAACAAATACCCCTCTACGAGCTCGTCCTCTTCTGAGGCACTCCCTCCAAACGTACTCTGAGGCTTATGGAAGGGTCACCATACCTATCTGGTAACCTCAAAATGCCCTTGCCCCAACAAAAAGACTCCTTCCTCACTTTGACCCACGTGCATTCTGGTCTCGCACGCCCGATTCCAGCTTGTCATAAGGAGGTCAGTGTCTCTCAAGATCTGGACAACAGCTTGGCCAGCCTTTCAAGGGAAGATGAAAAGGAAACCCAAAGGGCGGGAAACCACATTTGTCGCGGGCCGCATCTCGAGATTGAAGGGACAAATGATGCTAAAAAGGTTGCGGCGCCATTTGGGGAAGGACCGTGATAGTGTGAAAAAGATAGAACAAGGACAACCTCGTTATTTTCCCCTTCAATCATGCAAGCTCACAGGGGTAGGGAGACGACTTTCCTTTTGTTTGAAAGAGCGTGCGTGCTGGCCATTGTGATCACACTCAATAGCTCATTTGGAGGATACCCTTGAATCACTTCCATTTGCTGTCTCGCCGCCTGGAATAATGAGAAAATATGCCCAGTGACAGATTCCCCTTACAACCAACAAGGGGAAGTCACGACATGTTCTATAAACAATGACACGGCGGCTGCACCCATTTGAGTCACTCTCAAAACACGGTACTGGAATGGTTGACCCAGGAAAACAAGTAAGAAAATACAAAGGCGCCCGCCTAGCTAATATATCTGTATTTATATACTCCCCATGCTTTTCAACCATCGTTCTTTCCAAAGACCGGATCCGTTTCCCCTGGGTTTCCGGAGGTTTTCTAGAAAGATTCGGATCCCTGGAAAGAATGGGGAAGGTACCCTTAGCAAGATGATTGGTTTCCTTTGGGCTTCCCTTGGGCACCTAGCTGGGGGACCTAGTCTACTTCTATTTTTCACCAGACCCAAAAAGGACCCTTCTGAACCCGTCCCTTACTCACCTTCTACCCGGCTCATGTCTTCTGGAGACGTGATGCGGCTTCCAGCCTGCGGCGCGAGGCGCCGCCTCGGATCGGAGAGAGGAGTTGCCGTGGGCGGCAGCGGGGGGGGCCGTAGTTTGGGTTTTTCTGGGTGCCCCTTTACGGGGGTTGGTCTATAAAGGAAACGAAAAGTTGAAAACTACCCGGTTTTTCTTGGCATCTATCTTTTTTAAGACACCCACAACTGAAGGAAAGAAACATTATCTTAAGACACCCACAACTAAATGAAAGAGAGCAGGAGGCGTCTGAGGACAGATTTGATTGGCCCTGCATTTTTTACCGAACCATCTGAGGTCATGGTGACATGTCTGAGCCTCTTGGCAAAAGAGACAAAGGACTCCAAACCCAACCAACCTAGACCCACAATGGAGCAGCGCCCAAGACCAGTGAACTTTTGGTTCTACTACTGTGGATGGTTGCGAAATCCATTTCGCACCAGTTTGAAACCATGAAAAACCATTGTTTGTTGGTATTTACAGGGGAATCGTCATTCCAAGTTTCTTATGTGGTGCAGGATTTCGTCCATCCACAGTAGCTTGGTTACAAAGGTTATACGGGGTAAACAGAGTCCCCACTAAACCTGAAAGTAGAACTACCTGCTCCAAACACACCCCCGGTCCTGGTCCGCAAAAGTGATTAAACACCAATAATCGATTGTCCAAACTCCTTGGTCGATTTAAAGGGGCGCAACCTGTTTTCCTTTCTTATGGACCCCGCATCAGACCTAGATGGCGGATTCGGCGTTTTTTTCTCCTCCCACCCTCCAAAAGAAACAGCAAATCATGAACCAACTCTCCTCAGAAATGCAAACAAACCGTCCGATTGAAATTTGCCAATGGTTTTGGAAAGACAAAAATAATACGTACCCAGAGCGTTCGACGGGTTTCTTTCGAACCTAACAGGTCTTTTCAACTGACTCTGTGCTCCCAGCTACCACTACAGTCGGTATCTGGGAGAAACAGCTATCTGAGAACTAAAGTTGACGAATTTCTGGCTATCCGCAGTTGTGGCTGGGCTAAACAAGCACTCGCCCTACCGAATTGGAGGCTGTTTGTGCAGTAAGGCTTGCCCATGGGTTCCCGGCAGCGATCTCGGGCCCAAGGAAAGAAAGGACATCAGGAGCACAGCCTGCGACATGTCCAAGGCATGACGCTTTTTGTACTAGGGCTTCAACAATTGAAATGGATGTCTTGCTTTTCAGCGGTAATTTCAGAAGCAAAAGGAATGTCAAAGCACAGAAACCGAATGGGATGTAAGGGTCTTAAGGCCTATGATAGAGGGGCCTAAGGAAGCCCCTGACATGACATGATGTTGGTCCTAATCATTGCGGGTAAGAAATAAATACTGGGTTGCGTTTGAGGTAGTTGAAACACAACATCACGTCATGGCCAACAGAAAACAATGTGCGTGTTTATCAAACCTTTATATGTAGTACATCAACAAAAACTGATTCAGAAGGGAGCTCCCCAATTCGGCTGGCAAATGTCATGTTCCAAATGTCCAGGGTAAAACTAGGCTTAACTGCTTGCTAGTTTCCAGTGCATCCAGGATCCTTCAGGCAGTTATCATGGCGGAAATCATAATGTAAACCGAAAGGTACTTGAGCGACTCGAGGTTTTGAAGAGGTTGTCATCTTCTGAAAAGCTTGGGCACGCTTGTCATGTTCAATTTTGTCTTAGGGTGGAACCATATTTCGGTCAAAACTTTCACCACTTTCAGACGCATGACGGACTGCTCCTGGCTTAAGTCCACTAGTCTCCGCAAAGGGGGCTGAATCCTTCAGGGTTGCTCCAACGGGCCCGGAAGCCAATTCCCAATGGTCGAGGTTTCCCCGTTCCCCAAATGTTGACTAGGTCCTCCAGTAGAGAGCTTAGAATAAGGGTACCAACTTTTTGCTGTAGTCTATCTTAGTAGGGGAACCCTCCCCCAACAAAGCTGGTAAAAGGGCACTACTGGGGGACCTAGTTGACCCTTTTCTGGGTCAGGGAATCCCAAAGGGAAACCACAGATTTACATTTCGGGGGCCCATGCCCGGCGCCTTCAGTGAGCGTCCGCCCATGGAGCTGAAGTCGCCAAAAAAAAGCCGCGGTGTTTGGCGGAACCGGAGATCCGAGTTCGAAGTGAGCGCCTTTTGGGGTGACTAAAGACCAAAAAGGAGAAACCAGGTCAAAAGGTCGATTCGCTTCGGGCAAAGAATTGCCCAACCACATCGCAACGGTTGACCCAGGTAGTAGAACCACCTGCTCTGCACATCCGCAAGCGAGAACGAAGCTGATCCCGACCCCAATCCATGTTCTTCCTGGGTGAAACCGTGTCTCTCACGGCATTTGGTGAGAGACATGTGATGGCCTTGGTTAAGTGAGTTTCCCAAATGGACAATGGCAATCTTGGGCGCGGCAGTTGATCTTGCAAGCGACTTTTGAAGGCTGCAATTGCAGCATCTACCGCCTCACAAACTAATTGCATATAAAGCTAATAATTGATATATATATATATATATATTAATATATATATATATATATATTAATATACATATATATATATATATACATATTAATATATATATATATATGGCCATCTAGGAACCGTTTGTTGGGTTCCCATGAACAAATCTCGAGGTCCATACCAGGGGGTTGTATATGAGTGCATACAATCAGCCTTTGACCGCCAGCTTTACTTGCACACTCGTTGAAGAGTTGCGCTTTGCGTTATGCACAAAAAATGGCAATGCCGAGGGCTACATGTTCTTGGTTGGCAACTTCCTTTGCATTCATTCATTAGTTGTTGCGTGAACCACCTACTCAATGCCTGTCTCAAGAAATCAGGGCACGTATTCATCCTCTCTCGCACATCATTTGACTTGTACCCACAACTGTGTATGGGGCCTTTTTGTTCGGGAAACGGCCCCCTTCCGTAACCCTTTGTGGGGATGCAAATAAAGCGCTCAGATCCACTCGCCCCTGGAGCACTGTTTCTATTCTTTCGTTTTTTCATCACCTGGTGAAACCTTCCGTGCGCAATGCATAAATCAGGCTACTTGCCCGTGCGCGCCCGCTTCCTCATCTTGCGCATAATCTGGCACGAGACAACGAGATTCTCAGTCGGGTCGACTTCATCGAGGGCTCCACCGTGCTCGCCTTTGTAAGTCCTTGAAGGGAAATCCAACAAATGCGCCCACCTCCCTGGCTACGTAAATATATGGCCATGGGTCAAAATCCTGTACCCCCAGTGCACATCCCAATCCCCACCAAAATAAACTAAAATGGGTGGTGCACCTACCCCAAAATTGTACCATTGGTTTTGACCCACAGCTATATCGTATCATACACCATTAAGCTTTGCCAGGGGCCCTTCTGGTTTGATTCAAAGGCGAACCGAAGGATCCGAAAGGACTTCCAGTGGACTTGTGGACATTGGTGCCGCGGAGCAGTGCGCTGTGTGCGCTTGTTTCACCATGAAACTGTGGCTGGCCGTAGATTGGAGCTACGGATTGGGTGTGCCTGCTTTGGATGATATGCCTATCTTGTGGCAATCTCACTTCGGGGTAAACCGAGCTAGCTATGCTGTAGGTGCTCCCATAGGGACTCCTTCTTTCAGGTGTTGGAGTTTTGCAGAATTTGCTGACCTATTTGCCTGGTTTATTTTGCCATTCCAGGATGAAAGTTTTTGGGCTCCTCTTGCAGCTAACAAAAAACATGGAACAATTTAGAGAGTCCCTCAATGTCCCTCCCACATTGACCAGCTGGATTGTTTGACCAGTCCATATGGAGGTTTGTACTTACATAATCGGCAAATAGTGCATTCCTAGGACGGCCATACCATTGGCTTGAGCGGTGCGCGACCTTGCACACATCAAACATGCAGAATGTGGTCAAAAGTCTGCCTGTGGGCCATGGTCATGGTTCAAGGACCCCTCATGACTGTCCAAAGTGTGTGTGTGTATCTTCCTCAAAGTCCCGGAGAAACTCGGAGAGAACCCAACATTTTTGCCAAGTAAGTCCCCCTCGCAATGGTAGATGACAACGAATATTGCTCGTTGCTCACATACGAAGAACAACAAAACAAAAAAAAAACTAAAGTCGACAGGCACGCAAAGTACCCACATTTGGTAATGAAACATCGATTCACATCTAAAAGCTGAAGACCTCAAACACCAGTCACAAAAAAATACTTACTACATCCAAAAGCCCAAAACCACCTAAACACCAAAAGCTCACCAAAAAAAAGAAACACCTCAAACAACATAAAAAAAGAAAAAAAGATTAACACAAAAACACCTCAGAGACCTGCAAAGGGAGCCTCAAGTTAGGGGACACCCCCAGGAACCGAACCACCCAGCAGTCCGAGCCCACCCCGCCGGACCCACATCTGCGCCCGAACCGTCTCGTGCCAAGGGGCCAACCCCCGGCTCCGGGAGCCCCGGTTCGCAGGCTTCGGGAGCCGCGCCATGGGGGACCGGTTCGCGCCTCGGAGCGCGGGAGCTACGAGCCGCGTGCGGGAGCGACTGCCGTGTCTCACGTGAGTGGATGGCCCAAAAAAAGGTGAGCAGGTGTTTGTTTGGTTGAGAGCGGGACGCTGTGAGCGTGCGTGTTTTTCTCTGTTTTTGTTTGTAGTGGAAACTCGAATTGAACTTTGTTTGCATAATGGGTGTTTCAATGTCAGCTGAATTGTAAAGAAATTCGGTTGGAGAGAACATACTGTGTAAACTGTCAATTAAAATAGACTTATTCTAATTAAAACTATATTATGAAACAGAAGTTGTGATTGGATTCATTCCTTATCAAATTACGTTTAAACTCTAATTCAATTGCAATGTTCTATTTTGAAAGGATCTACAGATCTACATCTAAATTATAAACGTAAGATGTAGTTCCCAGTAGGATTCTGATCAAGTATTTCCTTATTGAGTCCTATTGAAATCCTATTCAAATTCAAATTGAATTTTAGAGAGTGCCCGTTGGTGCAAATGTGAACTGAGTACAAAAAACGATACACAACACTATGATTTACGGTGTTTTCTGACCATGGTCGTTCTGGGGCTAGTAAACACAAAAAAATAGGACCTCTGAATTATTTCCTTCTGAATTCTACTGAATATCTTTACACAATTCTACCCGATGCCTAACTGAAATAATTTTAGAAATTGTTAAGGAAAGACTCCAATCATATTGTATAACTTAAATTAGACTTTAAATTATGATTAATCTATTTCAAACCAAATGTTACACGGGAATTTGTTTTCCAATATATAGACTTGTCCTTACAAAGCAGTAAGCATCTAAACAACATGTATTAAACATGTTCGGAATCTCCAAGTTCTTTCCTTACGAATTCTACTCAATATATGTATCAAGTTCTACTTAATTCCTATCTCACATTAAGCATAATTTAGTACGGAAAGAATCCAAACATAAGTATTGGTTTAAAGTAGAACTTAAATAATGTGTGTTCTATGAATTGTCTTTGCAGATCAGTAGGCATTTGAACAGCTTAACAATTTTGGGCCCGCTAACTTCTTTCTTATGAACTGTACTTAATATATTTTTCAAGTTCTACTTGTATAAATTGAATTAACAAAAACAAAGAAGAACGTAACAAGCAACGAGTCCAACCAGAGGATACCCTCTCTACCTTACTGTACTAGGGCTTGGATGTGAACTACACCAGCGCACTTGATCACAGAAGCTCTTGCAAACAGGCCGGAAACTGTAAAGTAGGAAAAACAATTCGAGACAACCAAGCAAAAACATATGATGTCCCCTCAAGTCAGGATAGCTGACAGAGTCTTGTTTTTTGTTGGTTTTATCCAGGTGTTTCACATTTTCCAAAGAAATGCAAAAAACTTCGAGAAAACTAAAAAAAACCAAGCCTACTACCCCCCCCCCAAGCCAGGACATGTATCATAGTTGTTTTTCCTTTTTGTTCTTTGGTTTTCTCGAGGTGCTGTGTGCTTTTGGGACAAGTGTGAAAAACCTCGAGAAAACCAAACAACAAAAACAGCAAACAAACCAAGACCGTCACATGTCCTGGCTTGGGGCGGGGTAGTCTTGTTTGGTTTCTCTTTTCTTCTTGAGTTTTTCTCGAGGTTTTTTGTGTTTTTGGAAAAAGTCTCAAACATATCGTGTTTGTTAAGAAAACCATAGAAAAGCGCACGAAGCGCACGCTCAGGGTGTCTTGTTCTGTTTCTGTGTTTCTCTTATCTTTACCACTAAACTGGTAGCCCAAAAAAGTGAACAAAAGGTCCGTGGTTGTTTCTTTACCACTAAAATTGTAGCCCAAACAGTTTTCAGTCCAAGAACTCAGGAAGTGCGGTTTCAACAATGGCCAACACCCATGTTGCGGCAGCCTGTTGGTTCCACTAAGTGTGAGTGTCTGGCTTAAAGAACAATTTTCAAACTAAGCCTTTGGATGACTTTGATTGGGAGAGAGTTCCATTCCAGAGCGAACACTGATCACTTGGTGGGGAGAACACTCACTGGTTCATGCACCAGGCTACCCCTGCTTAGTGGCTTAGATCCTGTGAAGACCATGTGATACCAAAAAACCGCATGCTTCCTCTGCACAACAAAGCGCTTGCCCCCGGTGACCCCCCGTCAGACCGGAGCCGTTGGTTTTGAGCGGTTGATTCCGTGTTTTCCCCACCAATTACTGGGACTCGGAGGGTGCCACTCAACAACCGAGCCAACCAACCAACCAACCAACCAACCAACCAACCAACCAACCAACCAACCAACCAACCAACCAGCCAAGCAGGGTTAACCCCCAACCGGGCTAGCAAAAAATCAAACGGTTGCCCCCCCTTGCCTCAACAAAACAAGTTTTGCTAGTGAGCTGTCTAGCCGTAATTATTCTCTTTTTGCAGACGTCCTTCTTTTCAGAACTTGGGTAACATGCAGAAACTACCTGGTGCTGAAGATGGATGACCAAAGAGAACGCTTCATCAACCCCTGGCAAACGAGTTGAGCCCAAACTGTACTGGGGCACCATGCAGTCCAAGTCAGGAGAGGACTCGCCTGGCAGGGTGGGAATGGTTGGAGGGTGCCAAACGAAAAATCTGAGCTTCTGGCGTTTGATTGCCTCCGTAACGTAGGTGGGTCCCCTTTGAAATCCTCCCATCATCTCCCGTCCACTAAGACTGGAGGGCCTGAAAACCCAGTTTGCTTTGGGGTGGCCCTGCTTGACCATGAATGGTTCTTGAAAAACAGATACTGACATGGGGCTGTGCTTTTGTCGTGTGCGAGCTGCGGGCAGGTTACACCTGGTATCATTTGTAGGGAGAACAACAGTATATGTTGAGCAGAAGAAAAAAACAACAACACATACAGCACCGTATTTTTGAGGTCCCCCATTTCGGGACACACCGATACCGTATGGGACCCCCCCCCCCGCGCCCCTATGTCCTCCCCGAACTACCCTCCCCAAACTCCAGCAACCCATCCCCTACCTTACGGGGAGGAAGACGGGGCTTCCACCTCCATTTTTCGAGTCTTCCCCACGAAGTGGAAACTGGAACAATAAATCTGGTGACCCGAAATGCGTTCCAATTTTATCGATTTTGTTGCGGTCTTTTGTTGCGGTCCTTTCCCATGCTGCACTTAAACGATTGTCCTTTGGTGCAAGGAAAATCGGAACCTGCTGCTTAGAACGGTCCCCTGGATCAATGAAATCTCCCGCAACCCCAGCAAGTTCAGCGCCTGGAAGTTGCACCACAGGCATGACAGGACATCTTGGCCTCAGAAAACGGTCCATCTAAAGCAACTCGGGTGTGGAGCGTGCAGCCTGTATAAGGGGGGAGACACTACAAGCAATGCCCTTATGTAAGCGCTATATAACTTCCAAACACACCACCTGAACATGCCTTCCTTAGGTGTTTGTTTCTGTTTGCAAACCAGGAGGGGGCGTTCAGTGAGGGGCGAATTGAATCCGACTCCACAGCTTCATCTGGCTTTGTCTCAAAACAGGCGACCCTCACAGTTGCAGGTGTTCCTTTCGTTCCCCCCCAAAAAAAAACCAACAACTAAAAAAAAGAAGGTTTGGACGCAAAATGGCTGGTTTTCCTTTCGTTCCCCCTGTCCCCCCCCCCTCCGCCCCCAACAAAAAATGCAAAAAGGGTTTGGCTTCTGTCTGTCAGCTCGCGGCGGAATGCCGGGAATTGGGAACGGCAGCTCGTAGCTCGGAGTCCGTGCCATGTCCTGACCAGGTCAGGGGTTCCCATGGGAAGGGCTGTTGGTACTGGGGATGGTAGATTTGGATGTTGAACCATGGTTCTTGGGGTTCTGGGGATAGTACATTTGTAACCATAGTTGTCAAGTACTTACTAAGTCGGTTGAACATCTAAGTTGGGACCATGTTTGGGTATGCGTCAACAAATGTGGTCGGGGGGCCCATCTATTTTCATAAATGGCAGGTTTCCTTGTGGCGTCCCTTGGGGCACCCTCACAAAAACACACCCACCCATCGATGTTTGGGCTAATCACATATTTTCGCACCGCGTGCATTGGTCAGAACGAGCACGCACACCAGTTCTTTGACCTTTTTGAAGTCCAGAGACTGGGAACTTCATATTTTCAGGAGTTTATTGGTAAGTGGAATGGGACTTAGCCCCAACTCGCTAAGTAGAGTGTAGCGGCGCATGCCGTTGGGGTGTCCCATGATTGGGGAATGCCCTCGGATGGTCTGGGAGAAGCTAAATGCTTCGCTTCAATTTGTGAAAGTCCCCTGGACGAAAACTGTCGTGATGGATTTCCGTTACAACCAAGAGGGGACAAGTAACACATATCGCTAAGCAAATGGAAGTTAGAGGTTGAAAATAGATGGTACATGTCCCTTTGCGGAAGTAAAGCGGATGAAACCAAAATGGGAATTCGAATTGTGACAACGCCTTGATCGACTGTATACTGTAACCCTGGGCTAAAACCCGCAGGCCCCCTCGTCGCTTAATTTTGACCCATGCCAAAATAGATATGATATATATATATATTATATTATATAGAAGCAGAAGGTTTACAGGGAGGTCACTGGGAAAGCCGCTTCTGGACGACAAGCCAGAGGAAACCTAACCTTTCGGGTTGCCCGCCCGCCATAGGCCCGATTCACC
>CAUJNA010001591.1:275000-312500 GCA_963377175.1 Effrenium voratum | reverse complement strand
GAACACTCACTGGTGAAAGGCAAAATCGCATCATGCAAGTTGGAACAGTTTTGTTATCTCCATACATACATCGTAACTTGCCTATACCAGTAATCTCTACACACCAAAACAAAAAAGAGCAAGCTATAGTCATTTACCAACCCAAAAGCAAGGGTTCCGGGGTTCCCCCTATCATGGGTGAGGTGGCAAGCCTCCTTTGCGTGGTTATCCTGAGAAAGATACCGGGGCCGAGCCACGCTGCAGTTTGGTCGAGCAAAATGATATGGCCATGGGTCAAAATCCAAATCATACCCCCAATAAACATCCCAATCCCCAGTAAAATAGGTTCTAAAATGGGTGGTGCACCTACCCCAAGATGGTACCATTGGTTTTGACCCACAGCCATATCCGAATTCCTGGCGGTCCTTCGGCAAGTGTATCCAATCTCGTCCCCTTTACAACTATTGCCAGGTAGTGGGAAATCAAGATCAACTTTTGCTGTACAGACTTGCAACAAACGAGGAAGGGGAAGCCATGAGGTTGAAACGTCAGTCGTGGTTGTGAACAACTGAGCACCTCTTGGCTAGCTCCTGAGATAAATGAGCCCCCAGCTTTACAGTCTAGAAACTTGGGAGTGGGACTGGAGGTCATGAGACACACCCAGTCCGAGATCCGCTTCACCTGACTGGGTTGGCATGCCTGGCACTCGCGTCGCACTCCGAGAGCACGGCATTCGGCAAAGCAAGCGGGCGGGAGCCAGAGAAAAGCGCTACGAGCCTCATGCCCGGTACATGCTATGAAGCCATGGGACAAAAGTGATTGGCGACCCCCAGGGAGTGATCCTGAGTGGGGGAGCTTGGCTTGGGCAGCGGATTTCGTGAGGCCAATGGAAACATATTACAAACCTGGGCTGCCCTCAGATCCCCTTCTACAGTTTAACTTTTAGTGGGTTAGATGGAAACTACCACTATACAGTAAAAAGCTAAAAAGCTAAGGAGATGGCTGGGAGCCACCAAGAAACATATTATGTTTGGGGACCTCTGAGTTGACAGGCATCCTAAAAAGGTCTGCAAGCCAGCCACTGCAGCGCGTGGCTAAACTTCTTCCGAGGAAGTCTGGCTTTTTCAGTTGAAGACATGAGCCGCGGTGAAAAACGGGAGTGTAAAAGATGTGTCATCCCTTTACTACAGCAACTGCCAATAAATATTGACTGCTCACACATAGAAATCTGGGCTGCCCTGTCAGTCACGTCGCCAGGAATCCAGCAGAGGTCTAAACCAGGAATCTTACGCTATTGGGCGGCAGGGCAATAACGGCACTAACTCCCCAATTCAAATTTGAAGAAAACACTGTCAAAAGAAACCGTCATCATTGAGACCAAGATTGCAACCCCCTTGCACAATCGCCATTTCAATTGCGATCTGGGTTCAAATAGGTCTCACTTCCAGAATTCGCCAACATTGCGACTTGTTTCATTTTACACAACCTGTGTGCAACTAACTTCTCTCTGGGGCATGCGTACCTCTGTCCCTTGTCCTGCTCATCTTTTGGCTCGGCCGCGTTCAAACGCGCAACTTGCTAATCTCGCTTCCCCCAAATCGGGTTTTTGCTGCCCAGTAGGGTACCTCACCTCCGCGCGGTCGCTTCACAGGGCAACAAACTCCTCATTGCGTTGGTCGGACCTGCAAAAGGTTGTCCACCTCATGCCAAGAAACGGCTCGTCAATTTCTGACAAGCTATTTTTGGGCACACGCCCAAAGGACCTGGAAATAAACTGTTAGCCTTTTGGGCCCATGACTACAAATGGACCGAACCGGAAAGAACCAAAAGGTCAAAAGGTCGGCTTTGGACAAGTAAGCCTTCTTCAAGAAGGAATTCACTGAACGTGCTCGGATGCGGGTCGCTTCACTTCTCCAGCGCTTGCCGAATCCTGCGGTCTTGGATTTGCAGTCTGCGGCACAGGGTGAGGGAGGCGGGTTGGCTGCCCTGTTTTCATAGGATTCTTTACTACTGAGGATTCTATTTCTAGAAAGCCTTCTTTCGACTTTGGAATTGAGTGTCTTCTGTTGTGTTCTACCATCATCCTTTGTGAAAAAACAAGCATGCTTTAAAATCTACCACGGCTTGACCTGGTACAAGCAGAGTGACACGGCAAAGGGTCCTACAAAAGTCTTCCGCTCTCTTCTCTTGAAGAAGTCGAAGCTGCAGCTTCATGGTCGTGCTCAAATTGATATGGCAGTTGATCAATATTCCTGTTTCCGGAAAACGCCATCTTCGCGAGAAAAAAAGTTTCTTTCGCGAATCTTTCGCGACTCCATCGCCACGCCCGTTTGTTTGCAGCGTGCGCTCTGGAGCCATTGTGGCTGCTGCAGCTATGCTTGCAAACACGGTAGCCGCAGTTCACTTGCGTGCAGTACGTAGTGTTAAGTGCAAGCACGTCATTCGCCCTTGCGACTTGCGCTTGCCGGCGATGCGCGGAACCTCGCAACAAGCTCCCTGGCCTTTCGCCGGTCTTTCGCGGATCTTTCGCAGAACTTGCTCCAAAATAGCCCAGCCGACGTTATTGATTTGCACCGTTCCCAACACAGGCAAGGAATCAATAATGCAAGTGTAGGTGCTGCGTATCTCCCTATCTACAAGGGAGCGGGGTCTGCACATATGTAAGTGCACAGGCATGCCTCCAAGAATCCAACGCGGAATCTTTCGCGAAAAAAAAAAAAGTTTCTTTCGCGAACTCCATCGCCGATCTTTCGCGGAGGGTTTAAGCCAAGACGAATGGTCACCGAATGCACAACTCCTTGCAAGGACCTTTTGATCAACCCCCATATGGCTTGTCACCAAAAAAATCGAAGAGCCCTAAAATAGGTAGGTCCACTTTGGTCTTGCGTTACCGCAAACCCACATAGATGAGAAGTTCATCGGGCGACCACGATACACCTTTCATTCGTCCCCATGAAAGTTAGTGAGTCCCCCATATCCCGATCCGACCATGCATGGACGAAACTGGGTGCTTGGATCGAGGGTTTGTGTCTCCGACTCGCAAACGTCACCCCACCTAGAAGAATATCTCTATCTAGGTCCTCTAGTAGAGAGGTTAGAATAGGGGTACCAACTTCCTTCTGTAGTCTATTTAAGTAGAGGAACCCTCTCCAAAAAAAGGGTAAAAGGGCACCTAGCTGGGGGACCTAGCTGTCATCGGGTCCAACAAGAATGGCGGTGTTAAACCACCCCAGGCTGAGGGAAACCCAGCCGAACCGCAACTTGCTTCAAAACGCCGAGCTCCTTCCCCGCAATACGAAAAGGACACCAGCCGTGGGTTCAGGATTCACCAACTGATTCTCAGTAAACAAGTCACCGGCAACAACCAAAGACAAAGGGGTGAGCGCCGCCCCAAGTGGTGCGGTGTTGTTCTTGGACAGCTGGGTGCCAACTAGCCCTCTGAACTAACAAATCACACATGCATGTGTTTTCCTTTCGGGGAAATTGAGCCCGATGTGCTACGTGGCGGCCACTGTTGTGGTTTTCCAGTTGGTCGCCTTAACACCAAGCTACAGACTTAAACTAATATCGTTTAGGCAGCGTCCTTTTGGCTTTCCCTTCACAGGGACAGGGATCAAGGTGCGTGGCTTAAACAAGGCTTGCCCAGGGTGCGTCGTGAATTCTGAAATCCATATTACACATGGAAGGCGTTGGACCGAGTCCTGGCTCCCGGATACAACTGGGGGTAGTCCCTTGCCATCGTCACAACCTACCCGAACTCAAGGAGCATCCAACATGATTTTGTGCTTTTTGAGGCTCACCCTTTCTGGGGTTGGGTTAAAGGGGAACCAAAAGCACCCCCCTTGTTTTTTCCGGGTACCACTCAAATTTCGCACGGCATCTGGCACGGCCCCGTCTTGACTCGCAGGAAGCCCAGGAACATCGCGATGTCCTCCGGGTGTCCAACTTAAGGGAACGGAGTGGAAAACAACGCGCGGGGCCCCAAGAGACCCAAGCGTTTGGACTCTCTCTCTGACGGCCGCGTGGCGAACAAGCCTGAGTCTGCCTAGCCGAGCGCCTCACTGCTACCTAAAAAGGTCTTCCCGCCTGCCGCCCTCCCCGTTTGGACTAAAGAACCTCACATAAAACCTCAGTCAACAGGCGTCAGCGCTGAAAGGAGGTTCTGCTGACAGGGGAATCACCAAGTCCACAGACCCTAGGGTCAACGCCCAGCAAACCATATCCCACGCTTGCATCGAAAGAGATACATGTCCACCCTTTGGGCCCAGGACTACAAGTAGACTTCTGCTTGCTTCGATTCAGGATCGATTCTGGGTGTTCCAAATAGGTCCGGAGACACTCAACAAATACCAATCCCCTTTCGGGGTCGTATTTGGAAGAATAAGACATATGGGCTATTTAGCATCCAGTATTCAAACCATTCATTGATTAATACCGGGCCGTGACAGCCTCCAAATGGCACTCCAAGAAAACACTACTACACTCAAACAACAATTGAGACAGCTCCTGGTAATAGGGGTGTTCCGCTTTCCCGCTTGGGCGAAGCACGCTCTGTACATCAAGGTTTATCAATCCAAGGCATAGCGTTGCTATGGCTTGGATACATGGTGTCAACACGTCTCAAAACTCAGCTGAGGTCCGTTTGCTGCAAAATCTAGCAACCCGCTGAAGTGGGTCCTACAACCTCCAGGATATGGACTAGGCGCCGAAGAAGAGCCCCAAACAAATTGCGCGGTTCCCCCAAGACATGGGCAGTTTCCCCCAAGACATGGGCAAGCTCGCTCCTCCCTGGTTGTGGGAAATTTGGATTGAACCTATCAGTGGCTCACATCCACACCAGACTCGCTCCTCCCTGGTGGGAAACTTGGATTGAACCTATCAGTGGCTCACATCACCATTAGGCCAAAGGTAGCCATTGGCCTTGAAACCCAACACCCTAGACTTGGCACGGATTCGCCCCCCTAAAAAGTAACTTCTGAGAAGAAAAACCAGATCCTGGAAAGGGCCACAGAGCGCAAAGGTTTGCAAAGCCTGGCAGTGTACAGAACGT
The DNA here is from genome assembly GCA_963377175.1 of Effrenium voratum. Lineage (NCBI taxonomy): Eukaryota > Dinophyceae > Suessiales > Symbiodiniaceae > Effrenium > Effrenium voratum. The sequence continues at coordinate 307,471 of CAUJNA010001591.1, read as the reverse complement.
TGCAAACAAAATTCCTCCACATTTGTCCACCAATGACCCTTTCTGTAACATCAATCTGGGCGATATCAACAACCTTCTCAGGGGGACTCGAATCCTTATCACGGAAAGCGGCCATACCCTGTGTTCCACAATGTGCGTCATGCTGTGTCAAACTAAGGGCAACCCAAATCGTGCATGTTCCGCTAAAAAGGGGACCCTCAGAAAAAAGAAGAAAAAACACGCGCACCCAGTGCAAGTTGTCTTTTTGAGGGTACACCCTGGTTTGGGTGGTTTCAAAGGGAAATACGAATGCTCAATCACGTCCTTTTGTCAGCTTCCTTCTAATCGCTGGTTTGGGTTGGTTGTTTAAACCCCCAATTTACCCAACAAAAAGAGAGGGGTTCTAATCCCCACAGTTCCCCAGTCCTCAGCCTCTGCTCCTGCCACATCCAGCCCAGTGGGGACCTCCTGACCAGACGGACTGGGGTGCCTTTAGCCCTCGCAAAAGGAGGCTGCTCGAAAACCTCTGGGTTCCTTGACTCATTTGCCCAAAGGATCCAGAAATAAAGGGTGATCACCTTTTGGAGCCTTCACGAAAAGTGGACCAAATCAGGGATTCCAAAAGGTGAAAAGGCTGGTGTTGAGGATACAGAAGAGTAGTCAGGGGTTGTGTGGTGACTTACAGTTTCCACAACTAACTTCTTGGAATGTGAAGTTGGTTTGCCCTCTTTGGGGTATCTCTTCAACCGTGAACAATGAACGTGCGTACCACCCCTAACTGGAAGAAATGAGGCTGAGCCCCTATGGATTTGCATGGTTGTTCCTTTGCCCACAGAAGCGATGCACGATGGAGATAACAAGGGCCCTCAATGGATGTGCTCCCTGAGATTAGGGATGGGTCCATTCTGTGGCTATGGATCAAAGTAGGTGGACCCACATAATGGTGGCTTTCTTCTTGGCTCCGCTTTAAACCAATGGGTCAAAGGATACCCGCAACAAAAGCACACACCCATACGTCTGAAAACATTGCCAATCACCCCCCCCTCCGCCCTCCTGAAACTTAGCATGGGACACCTCAAACACACCCTGAGTAGTGTGGATTAGGACAGCACACTTCGTCAGATGGATGCGCCCCTCTGGGCTGTCTGCGAGCAAGCATCTGGGAAAGTGATGACAAGTAGCAAGCCAAACAAGAAGGGAAAGCTCTGCGTGAGCTCCGTTGCCCCGAAATGACAGAAGTCCAAACGGGGCCGGTGCACCAAAGCATGCTTGGTGGGAGGGTAGTCTAAACAAATTTCCGAGTTACGCAACCCCGGGACAAGGGTTGGAATAGCAACCAGTTCTGTGATTTTACTGAGAAGGGGCCTTCCTAAAGACAGATGCTTCACTTCGAAGAGTGAACACATCAAGGATTCCCAAAAGGTATCACAGTGCGGTTCCCCTGCAACGCCCAGGACGATCAGGTGACAAGCCGTTGGACTTGTTGACATCATGACTAAGCCAAGACCGCACTTCGACCAGGACTAGAAAAGTCTGTCCGTTCGCTTCGAGCATCTATGAGCGCCACAGAACAACCCTGCGTCCCGTGTTCTATAACCCGAACTACTTTCCAAAACACATCCCTTGATGGGGCTGAACAGAGTCGTTTGAGTCATCTTGGCGCAGGCGTCCGTTTTTCAAAACCTCAAGTGCCCAAGAAAAGGGTTCACCTGGACCAAAACGAGAAAGGGATAACTGTTTGGAGGCCAGGGGCTTCGGAAGGCGGCCTCAAGGGCAACCGGCTAGTATTAACCCAATCGATGGGTGGCTACCGCTTCGGAGAGGGCTTCACCATGTCAACTAGCAAAAGGCTTCCTGAAGGGATGCGAATGACACCTCTGGCCTTGGCCCTCTGAGATGCACCGATTCACCATTGTAAAGCCCGCGGCCCGTCGGAAAATGCCGGGCAGTTGAGCATAGAGAGTCTCGGTGTTCCAAAATGAGGCCACTCGAAAGTGCCGCAATGGCCAAGGGTCATCAAACAAAGGTCTGCCTGGCTCCAAGTCTGACTTCTCATCACTGGCCCAGTAGCGGCACTCACCTTCACTCCCTTGCAGCCACGTGTGTTGCAGGGATGTGGTTGCAAGTCTCCGCTGCGTCGCCGGAAGAACTCAGTGCCGAGCAGAGGCAGCTAGATATGTTTTATACGTGCGTTCAGATTCTGCTTCATATCTTGAATAACCTAAAATACAACATACTTTCCCTCCAGACAATATGAAAGCTGCCACCCTTTGGGACAAGGACTCTTCTCTAGAATGGGACTGTGCTGGGCCAAGGCTTCAAGGTAGGGCTTTGGAGGAGACCAGGTGAGCGGTGGTTTTTATTCCCTTGAAATTTGCATTGACGTATCAAACACTTCCGCAAAACCTTCCGTGAAGATTCTGCGGTGTGAAGGGTACCTTCCGCGAGCATGCTTCTATATAATGTTGTATAAGTGCTTCAGCGGGCCTTCTGCAGGCAAGTTGCTCCTGGAAACTGAGGAAGGTAGCTTCCGCGAGAAAATTCGTGCGCACGATTTCATTGCTCCCATTCGTGACTCACTCCTGCTGCACCTCGCGCAGCAACTCCCGGATCCGCTGATATCGAATCAGAGGGTCCTAAAAAAACCGATCCGGAACTGCCGTCGAGTCGCCGTCGAGCGATCCAGCGGGGCGTTGGGGGCCAACACTGCGGAAGAGCTCCAGCTCTTGGACCCTTACCCCACTCGGAAAGCATGTTGCAACCATGGTCCAAAGGTTGTGAGTGGAGGGCAACTGGGGTTAGTTCCATGACCATATTCCATGAAGTGGATTAAAAATCCAACTTGAACCGCAAAGCAACGAGGCTCTCGGCTTGGCTTCACATCGCTCCTGGGCCCTTGTAGCCCTGCTTTGGAGGCTTGGCTTGAAAAGTCAACCCTGCAATTCCCCACAAAAAGGACCTGAACAGCAAAGGACAACTTGTTTGGTCCATTCACGGTAGACACTGGGTCGTCAGGTCAAACAAATCGGATTCAATCTGGGCGACTCATTGCAATTCAAAGTGGAAACAAACCAACCAGTGCGTGCAGTCATAGTAGGTAACAGGGGAAACCACCACGTGAAACCCAGTGTTAAAGATACCTGGCAAGGTATTGTAGTGACAAATGGAAGCACTGGACACACAAATCACCCAGGTGAAGGACCTGCATCATGCGCGAGCTCGTTATACTCCCACGTCAGCTTGTTCCGATTTCCATGATGCACAATTATCTGGTCGGAGGAATGCTGGCCTTTCGGTGTTGCTCTTTGCCCAACTCGGAGGTCACCTTAAAAGTCATATGTTTAGATGCGTCATGTTCGCCTTCCGCCAGGGGCAAGTTTGTCACGGAAACCACTGAACATGTGCTAGCAACTTGCGATGCAACCGACTGTGGCGCTAGGAAAAACAACATGGCACCCTCTTGCTGCCAGTAAAATGTTCAGGGACTCCTCAAACAAACCCCACTGCAGGTCTGGGAACCAGGCGGGATAGTGCTTCCCTTGCACCCATGTGGCGAAATGAAGACTCCAAACACGGCGGCTTTCCTCAGCGTTTTTGTTTAAGCCAACCTCAAAAAGGACCTTGCAAAGACAACAAACACAGCCCATAAAGGCCAGTGCTCGCTTCAGCCCGGCCTCTGCCAAGGGTGAGCCTTCAGTCTCCGCCAAGGCCTGAGAGAAAAGCGAGCGAGCGACGGCCTGGCTTCCCTCACCAAGCCAGTGATTTCATTGAGGCAACAAAGGAAAGTCAGGGTTCAGATCCCAGCCACCTCTCTGGTCTTGCTTCTCCCGGTGATTTCTTCCATGTACTTGAGGTAACCAGGGTACCAAGCTTTGAAACCCAGAGCCTGGGATCCGCTGTGCGACCAACCTGGAAAGGGGCATGTCGACCCTGGGGAGAACCTGGTTGACTTTCAGGTCGGGGTGTGTTCCTCAACAATGAAGCATCCTCTCTAAACGGGGGGAATCCACATGTTAACAGGAACTCACTGACCATCTAGAGTGGTTCAAGGAGTTCTTGTCATGAAAGAATAATAAGTCAGCCCTCAAGTCCTTGGAACATAAAACGGCTTGCAACTTCCTTCTTGTGGGCTCCATCTCAGAGGGTACCCACCAAGCCGTCCAGGTTTCGGGGCACCGGTTGCTTGACCAAGAGACCTTCCGAAAAACGGCCGGAACACGGACATGCCCCGTGAGCTTTGGCGGGCGTGTCTCAACAACGGTGAGAACTTTTGCTGGGTGAAGGGAAACGGACGGGCACAAAGCCAAAAAGGTTGGCTCAGCCTAGCAACAAAAATGGCAAGTCAAGTCCAAAGCAGCTCAAAAAGTACCTATGGACAGCAGGCTAGGCAGCCTTTCTAGCATCTCTCCCCCCAAAAAAGGCAAAGGGGAAGGGGTGTGCAATTTCACAATCTGTGCATTCCACCCTGCCCTCTTTCATGTGTCTGCACAGCACGACGCCAAACCACTTTCCAAAAGGTTCGAATCCCTATATACGTTGGCAGAAGCATGCCCCCCAACCAAATCCTGGTCCAGCACGCGTATTGAGCGACTTGCAAGCTGATGTTCCAAACCACTTACTGTCTGGGCCAAGCAGGCAATCCAAGAATATGTGAAATACACCCTGAAACTACACAGTTGCAAAATGATCCAAAATGGCCCAACTTCTCATTTTCTTGAGGACCTACTTTCATATGGACTCATTTCCCGGGTGTATTATAAGAGCAATAATGAAGAGTCAGAATGGGGCTGTGGGGTACTTGAAGCCCAAATCAAGTTATGATCATGAGAAATAACTTGTGCAGTTTTCCCCATGGCCAGGTTTCACTGTGTCTCACCAATAGCTGTGAGACACACACTGTTTGACAGACATTGGTTGCTTCAAACAAAAAGAAAGAACATGTGCGCAACTATTTGGGTATGGGTCAAAATTAAACCACCAGGGGACCGCAGGTTTTAGTCCATGTTTCCATTTACCAGGGTTTCATTTTGGGTACATATTTTTGACCCACAGCCATTTAACACCTTCCATTCAGGATGCAACACGGCAAAGACTCGTCAAGCTTTTGCCAATGCCTCGTCACTCTCAACACCTTCCTCCACTGCTGCAAGCAAACGCTTCCTACGGCTGGACGGTTGAAACGGGAGACTGAACGGTGCACTGCAGGTCTATGATTTTTTGGGGGGGTGCTTTTTTGGGGTTTAGTGATTCATCACTTTTGGAGGGGAACACCCCCATGCTAATAGTTCAGGGCTGTGGGAAACTTAATCCACTTCTGTGATACAACGAAAAGGGCATCCCAAAGACTACCCCCATTTAAAGAGGGGATTCCCTTGTATCACAGAAATGGTTGGATAAACCCCGCGTGATCCCACAAGCCTGCTGAACTGCGGGTAGCCAAACGGACCTTTGCAAAATTCAACCGTATGCTTGGTCCGGACATATTGCAGTTGTCGAATAGCCTGATATTCATAGACTCTCAAAGGGTTCTCCACGTAGCCTGGAATCGTCTAACAGATCTAGCAAGTTTCACATTCCCTGTTGACCAGGAGCAGTTTGCAATTTTGCAGGGCCCCGCATGGGTGTTCGGCCCAGAGAGTTGTGTAGTGGCAAGATGTGTAAGCAACCTGGGTCACTACCCGCCAAGTTGCCCAAGAGGGTGCACCCTGTTGAAAACTGTGGTCTTGACCACTTGACTTGGCAACACGCAGCTGTGCATTGTTAAGCGGTTTATAAGCCCAAACACATTCCGGGGATCCTTCAGTTCAGACCTCCAGTGGCCCTGGGAAAAAGGGAAGGGCACGTTGTTTGATACTTAAGCTCAAAGGGAACCCCCACACACAAATTTCAACAAGGTCATCACTGCAGGTCTGGGCTATTGACATGACTGACCCAGGGTCATTCTCAGAATCAATTTTGACCGGGAATATAATCAACCCGACCTAGTGGATTTCCGAGAGTTGCTCCCACAAACATGTGACGGATCCTCGCTAACATGAGACACCCATCAAAATCAAAGAGGGGTTCTCAAAAACAACACTCTCCGGGTTTCTCTCTGGCCCGCGCAACTTTCAGCTAACATGTACTGTTGTCCCAAAAACAAATCAGATCTGCGCCTTACCCGGGTCAGGACACTGGGAAGAACCAACGGTTCACAAGTACGGGGGTACCTGGGTACTGAAAACATTCAACATTATCATCATCATTATTCCCCGACAACGAGTGAACAAATGCGGACTCCGGCATTTTGAGTTCTACCCCGCCAAAAACGCAGGGCTGGAGACCTGGTGTTCTTTTGCTTTTGTTTTAAAGAAGAACAACAAAAACATGGCAGTCAATACCAATGGTACCATTTTGGGGTAGGTGAAACACCCATTTTAGAACCTATTTTAGTGGGGATTGGGATGTTCACTGGGGGTACGATTTGGATTTTGCCCCATGGCCAGGACGCTACCAACAATTGTCCCATTGCCCCAGACCTGCTGCTTACGCCGAAACCGGTGCTGGTCCTCTCCAGCGGTTTCAGCTCCAGCGCTTCGCAAAGCTCCTGGGCTGAACGCGTTGAGCGGGGTTGGGGGATTGTGTCAGGTTGCTGAAGCGCACGTGAGTCACAATCAAAACCCGGTATCAAAGTGGTCGACCCAGAACCATGTAAAGAAGCAAGAAGGCGGCCGCAGCTATCTATGGCTGGGATTGTCCCGTACTAACCCTCATCTACCCGGGTTTTGATTTTGGCTGGCGGTAGCGGCGCTGTCTATCCTCCAGGGCATTGCCTGGGAGTCACGGAGTGAACCCTAAAAGCGAAAGAAGGGCCACGAGGATGCCGACCTGCGAGGAAAGTTCAGCGACTCTCGCCTCGCAGGCCGATGGCAGAATAAACTCAGAATATTGTGTTTTGCATGGGGGCATCCGGCGAAGCCTGCCGAGCCTTGTCCAGGGTACCGTGAAACCACAGAGCACGCAGCGCGGCTCGCAAGGGTCCCAGTCAGCGCAATAACAGTGGGAAAGCCCGGGGGCACCAGCCAGGCGACTAGCCCACCCCGTCATAAGATGTTTCCTTCGACCTATACAAAACCGAAGTCTGCGCACAGAGGAGTTGCCGAGAGCTTCACGCAGTTGCTCGGCGTCCAAGCCCGACAAGAAGCCGAGAGGCACCTTCTCAAGGAGAAACTCTCTCAAGAGAACCTTGCAGGCATCAATACGCTCCGGTACTGAAGTCATGGCATCAAAGTCGACGAAGGGGCGGTCAGGGACCTGGTTCAAGCCAGGAAGAACAGGGCCCGCTTTCTTATCATTCAGACGAGTCCGTACCACCAGGGAGGCAAAGATTGGCGAATACCTCCAACAAGTGATAGACGTCCCAACCTGATCCATTGTGACGTACAGCTTGCGCAGCGGTTTACCCAGCATAAGGTATTCCTCATTCAAGTTGACAAGAACTTTCAGTCCGATATTGATGCCGTCGTGCCGTGGAAGCAGCAGCCCGAAGGGCATCGTCGGCAGCGGAGGCCATGACTGACACAGCTCCAACATGTCCGGCTCGGTTTCAGCATCAATTGGAATCCCTTGCATTTTGAGAATACCCATACATAACATCCGGATCTTCCACTGGGCCTCGCGAGCAGTCTTGATCTTACGCAGGAAGGGCGCTTTGTCCCCTGCAATAAAGATGAAGAGCAGCAAGGCCTCAATCCAAGTATGCCTCCTCGAGAGGGCTTCGGCTTTGCCTTTGTCAAATACGCACCAGTCAAGCATACCACGAAGAAGGTGGAAGTCTTCAATACAACCACCGCAATACCATAGGTTGGCTTTGACCGCCATCATGTCAGGGTCGATAGTCAAGAATTGCCCCCTCTTAAATACCACGTGGCTGTGAAAGGGGGAGCTGAGCAAATAGATATCTTCCGACTGAGCGTGCTGTCGATCAGCACGATCAGATTGTACCGGAGCATGATCAAGCTGAATATTGTAATCAATTGCACGGAGATCGCGGTGACGAGCTTCCCACTTACCCAGGAGGTCAACCGCTTGTCGTTGAATAGTACCCCATTTAGCCTGAAGCCTAGGGGGGAGGTCTTTACAGAACACCAGAAGGTGTTGAGAACAGGGGCTCCACTGAGACCAGGATTCCCAACCTTCTTCCCATTGACTGCGCAGATCGGCCCAGAAAGGGCATTCCCAAAACAAGTGCGCCATAGTAGCATCATGGTGTCTACATTCTCTGCACTCCGGAGTATCAGTGAACTTCTTGACAAATTGCGTGTGGAAGGAATTAATCCCGTTGATCAGCACTCGGATGAGCTTCTGTTGCACCGGGCGCCCTTCAGGTAATAAGTCAAGAAGTGCAGTGGTCGTGCTGAAATCGTGGTTGCCGACCCCCTTCCAGCAAGAGGAGTTGCATTGTTCCAACTCTGAGGCAATCTTGTTGCGGAAGGAAAGACTAAGAGCCTTGCTCATCACTTTGCAGTCGCCACTACCAAAGGTCCAAAGCAGTCTACCTTCATTGTTGCTAACTTGCAAGTTGTCAACGTTCAAATGAAGCTGCAGATATTCCAAATCCCTTTTAAGCTGGGACACAGGGCCAATCTTTCTGATAGAGGGAAGGACCTTCTCCCAGCTCTGAATCACAGCGTCCTTGAAGGCGCGCTTCTTGAAGGCATGATTGTTCCAGAAGAGCAGGTTTCTCCAAACAAAGAAAAACTCAGGGTCCATAAGCAAGTAGTTTTTCTGAAACAGAATTCGGGCCGAAAAGGTCCCAAGCTTGCTCCCGTGTGCCGCTGTACGAATAGCCGTGCGAAGCTGCCTGAGCTGATCCTTGGTCGGTCTCAGTGTAGCGCCTGCATACGTAAGCATAGGAATAATGACCGTGCGGACAATCATATTGGTAGTGGCTGCAGGTTGGTTGGCCCTTGCGAGCAGTTGCAGCGCGGTAATAGCTCTGTGTATTTTCTTTTCAAACCAAGTCTTAGAGGAGAAGAGCCCAATCGCTAGGGGGACGCCAAGGTAATCGACCGATTTTACTTCCTTGACAACTTGTCCATCCCGCCAGCAAAGCGGTGTGGATTTCTTCACATCTCTGATTTGACACGTCTTAATTTGCGTGCGGAAGTTATGAAGCGTATCCCAAGCTTCGGTGCGTCCAAAGGCATGTTGGAGTTCACTCGAGTCACTTTCCGTGAAAAGAAGCCTATCATCCACATAGACATAATTGTACACAGCGCTGTTGAGATCTCTTGACCAAACCGCCAGCACAAGGCTAGCAGCAGCCATACTGATCGGGTCGCCCTGAGGCAACCCGATCGTCCCAAGAACAGGCCGCCTGGCCACTATGCCGGAGGTTGAAACGAATCTCCTCATGTGCCTGATGGAATGAATCCAAGTGCCAACTGCAGCTTGATGCATACCCCATTCGGATAAGGCTTGACAAGCGAGCCAATGTGGGATACAATCGAAGAACTTGACAGTATCGATTGCCACACCATGAAATGAGAGGTGCGTCTCATTCTGGCATTTCTCAACGGATAGAGAGGCGTGCAGCCATGCTTGATACCCACTGCGCCGAGGTACACCCCCAATGATGTTCTCAGGGAGGTTGTCGAAGGAGATTTCACCGCATTTCAATAGCCACTTGTGGAAAATACGTAGTGCCGTAACTTCAATAGGAATGGGCCTCATGGCTTCGAGATCAAAGCCAGCGTCACCTTTTGGGATAACCACAAGCTTAGCATTAAGCCAATGCTTGGGAGCCCTTCCGCAAATAACGCAGAGCATAAAAAGACTGTGCAGAAAATCAACGCCCTTCTGCGGTAGCTTTTTGAAATGCGCATAGGTCCATCCACCTAGCCCCGGCGAGGAGACACCTTTCCCGTTTCGGAGGATCCGATTGAGGTGTTTGACACTCCACATTTCCGCAGGGACTTCGTGGTTGGCGTTGCCCACATTCCAAGACATTTGATCATCATGCTGGTAGACCGTAGCGAAGAAGTCGCGAATGACATCCACCGTCTCTTGAGGGGTCTTGGTCCAACCATCATTTGTTTTGATAAAAGGGGGGGGTTTGCGGGTCGGGGCCCTGACCCATTTGCAAACGTCTCCAATCCACTTGCTCTTCTGGGATTTATCACCAGGCTGTTGCATTCTATGCTTCCAAGCTTGTAGTTTATCAAGTGAGGGTTGACCCAGCTCAAGTAGAGCTTCCCGAATCTCTTCGTGCTCCTGTGCTTCACTGGATTGCGCGATGAGCTTCCTGTGAAAAATCGCCTTCTGCTGGTTTTCCCAATGCATTTTCACTCCCAAACCCGGGACTCTCTTGAAGTCGGTGTGGCCGTTCCAGAAACGAAACATAGTTGAGGCGAAGATGGACCAACACATATCCACATCAAATTTCTCATAAGCCGCACACCATTCATCTTGCAACTCATCCCACACTTCGGCGTGATTTCCACACTGCTCGTTGATGTGATATCCTTCAATCTGCAAATACTGATGCACCTCAGCATTCCAATTGAGCTTGGTCGAAATGATGGCATGCCCATTGTCGTAGGGGAAGAACGTGATTGGAGGACCGAATTCCATTCGAACGTCTTTGTGACAAATAATGTCATCAATCTTTGTTTTGGAGTGAGCTCTCTGAAAAGTATAAGGATCAGGACCAAGCATGTCCGTCAATTTGGAATACAAGTCCACGAAGAGGATGTCCATGTCCGACCCCCACTGTAAGGGACTGTTGAAGTCTCCAGCAATGGAGTGAGGATGCATCTCCTGAGCATCTGCCGCAAGGTCGCTGAGGAACTGGAAGTTCTTCTGCGGGTCATCAGGGGCATAAACATTCCAAAGCGTTCTCCAAGTGGTACCGTCGAAGAAGTGGACCGACAAGAAACGCCCCTGCTCGTGCCAATACTCCATTCTGGAAGGAGACGGGCCCACGTGGGCCGGGATCTCCTTCTTGATGGCGATTGCAACCCCAGGGCACTGTTTGTGGTGCAGACCAACTTTGCCACAGCCTTTCTTTTTCCAAGCCGGACACTTGCCAAACAGGAGTTGATAACCAGAGGTGTCAGCCGAATTAGCGAACAGTTGGGCTTTGCGCGAGTCAATACGGGTTTCTTGTAATGCGAAGATGGAGAAGCCCATACCCAGAACCATATTGAGCTTGTCTGAAAGACTATTAAGATTCCAAGTACCAAGGAAGACCTCTTCCGCCATACCTCCAACCAAAAAGATGGTCCAATACAAAGCACGAGGTTCAATCTCATGAGAGAAGGAACCACCAAACATATCGGTGCGTTGAGAACCTAGTCAAGGCTGACCAGGGAATCCATCATCTTCAAAAAGGGAGGACGCAGCAATGTCCTCTTCCATTTGTTCTTCCTGCGCCTGCATCTCTGGGGATTGGAGAAGAGCTTGGAGGGCCTGCAGCTGCTCCGTCATGGCCGTAATTTGATCCATGATCTGTCCTCTGGACATAGTGCCAGTCGCTCCCTGAGTCTGAGCAGAGTTTTTGGTAGGTGTGCTGATGCGAATCCTCTTCTTGGGACCTTCATCTACCACCGGGGCATTCCACCACACAGAGTGGGTGGGGCCATCCTTTCTGGCCTGGCTGGATCCATTTCCTTTACCCCTCTGCAGTTGGCTCTTGAAGGACGGATAGCTGACGGGTCAACTTTGGGAGGGTCCACTTTAGGGGCCGGCACAAAGCTCCTGACCGTGGGTTCTACCGTCACAACTCTTCTCTCATAGCCAAAAAAGAAGGGGGCCGAAGTTAAGGGAGGAGTCTGACTGCTCCGAACCAAATACTGTACCCCTCCATTTCGAAATCTTCGACTTCCAGGCTGCACTTCTGCTTCCCAAGCCATGGCGTGCAGTAATTCCATAACATCTTCAGCAACAAAATATTGCGGCAGACACAGAATCCTAAACAGAGGCGTACTGACTTGTCCAAGGGCCTCCTTGGTTTTGTGAAAGTCGGCCTGTGACACCCGCAACGCATAACTGTCTTGTTTTTTAAAAATCCCGTAGTGGTTGGGAACTTCCTTGGCAAATTCTAAGACCTGCTCAACAGAGAGAGGAAGGCCATCCCTCTTCAACCAAACAGGTCTGGTGGTGACCGGGCAATCGCGAGGCGTGTCGATCTCCAGGACCGGGGAGGATTTCCGTAGCACTTCATCCAGCTTTCCTTTTGGAATTCGAGCATTGATACCCCATTGTCCGTCAACATTCCTCAGGTTCCAAATATCAATAAGCTCAATACCTGCCAATTGGTGCTGCATCCATTGACGGATAGCTGAGAATTGCTTCTGTCGAATAGCATTCTGAATATCCCTGTCCTCAGGTCCAAATCGCATCCTCAAGGCAAAGGTGCGCTGGGTAATCTGCGTACTTGTTTGGATGAATTTGCGTCCTGTCTCAGGCACAGACCCGGAGAGGACATGCAAATGCCCTGTCAAGAGAACGGTGTGCGTCTTAAACAGTCGAATTTGCATCTCAATAGGGGCTTTCTTTCCAATAGCATGTGGTTGTGGCATGATAAAGGAAACATTGAATTGGTCATTCTTAACTTTGCTGGCAAGTTGTTGTGCCACAGCTGCATCTTGAATCAAATATAAGCCGTGGGCGGACGGGTTGAAGTCAGAGATAGTCCTGGTTGGGCAGTTCCAATCTTCGGGGATCAACTCGAAGGTAGGCTCGGGCAAATTGTCTTTACCTTTCTTGCCTTTCCCTTTTGAGCTGCTTCCGGCCTCACGACCTTTACCCTTGTCCTGTCTTTCCTGAACAACTTCTTCTTTACGCTTGCCTTTTCCTTTGGAGGAATCAGGATTGAACGCTTTGCCACTCCCTTTGCCTCTGCCACCTTTTTCAGCTTTCCCTTTCGGGGGTTGCAGCTCTTCCGGTTGGGCAGGGGCGCCCCTCTCGGGTTGCATCCCAATCTTTTTAGCTGAGGCCCTGATCATATCCCGAATCTGATTTTGCCCGTCGTTGCTAAGAACCTTCTCACGCAACTTGGAATCAAGAACCAGGAGAGCTCTAATCTGTTTGGGGGCAAACTCAACGTCTGCCCTCAGGACCTTCTGCTGGGCTTTCCCAATTGCCTCGGCTTCTGCTGCTCCTCCTCCTCCAGAGATCTGACCAGTCATATAGCAAGGAGTGTTCCTTGTCCCAAAAGAGTCGTGCAATATCATCAGATAAATATGATCACCATCTCCCAGATCACATACCTGAACACGTGAAACTGCAAGAGTAGCGCGAGGTCCCAAATAAATCGTTCCACATAGATGTTGTAACATCTGCATGCAGAATGAAGCATTCATACCACCTTCCAAATCTGAAAAGTCATGGATAGGATCGCATACCACTGGGATAGGACGAGATTCGTTGTCGATCTCCAATCGTCCGGATGCAATACAATAGGGCTGTGTAGCCAATCTGCTCGACCTGTCACGGAAGCGATCCGGCCCGAAGTTCCCATGAGTTCCTTCATCAACAGAGAAAGGCACGGTTAGGGAAATGTCTGAATCGCCGTGTGGAGGGGGTCGAAACCCTCCAACATTCTTCATGTTTGTTGCAATAGATGGAAGAGTCTGCGAGAGGGCTCGCCTAAGATTGCAAATGGTATCCTTTTGCTCCTCAATGACCTCTTGTTGCTTCTGCAAAAGTTTAGCCAGTCTTCGATTCCGTTTTCTCAGGGTGCTTTGCAGTTGTATAGCTTCATCAAACGCAGTTTGAGCATCCCTACATCTGCTGAGCATGTGGAAAGCAGAGGAATCCGAAGTAACAGACTCGTCGTCATGGTCCGAACCCCCACCAATTAGCCCAAGTGAGTTCGCCCAAAAGTAGGCAATCTGTCCACCTGTCAAGTCGAAATACCATCCCAGTGCCGGATCTGATTCTGGGGGGAAACTGAAATAGTCCAGGAGAATGGATCTAACCTTTTCAACAGTGTACTCATCGACTCCCAGCAGTCCAGCAATAGTGGAGGGCGAGCTTTCAGGGATAAAGTGCAAAGGTTTAATCTTCCAGCTCACAAATTTGCTAACCAGAGCTTGCTGATCCTTATCAGAAACATGCATGGTGGCCAAAGCAATAGCATCTTTGACATCCCTTTCATCCTCCTGATCGAGAAATTGTTTGGCCCTCGTCTGTTGAACAGCTTTGCCCATGAGCTTTCGACAAGCAGTTTTGAGCCCCAAGACTTGGGCTTCAGACATCTTGATAAGTGCCATAATAACCCGGGTTTTTTCTGCAAGAATTTCCGCATAGGTTCGATACCGGTTCAAGGGAAAGAGGTCCCTAATTTCATCGTTGAACGGCGTGAGCTGCAAATACTGCCCCAGTCTCATAAGATCCAATGGTACCTCCTGTTCAAGCATACCCCCCTGTAAGGATCTTTTGCGAGGCAAGGCCGGTCGTCCATCGATGCCCAGCATAGGCTCGTCCTTCATCCACACCTCCACCCGTCTTATGCGGGGAAGAGGAGGCCGGGGATCTGTGTCTTCAACATAGATCTTCTTGTGCTTGCGCCTCCTCCGCTTGTGGGGCTGGTCCTCACCTCCACTCGTCTTAGCTGGCGGCGGCGTACCTTCACGAGGTCGATCATAGTTTGGGGCCGTGGTGAACGTCCGAATATCAGCAAAGTGGACCTTCATACGTCGACGGTCCTTGCCAATTTTCTTCCAAGCCGGCTCTCTTTTCGTGGGCTCATCATGTTGATTGCTCTGCCAAATTGTTTCGTCATCGGTGGAGTAGTAGGAATAATCATCTCCACCACCTCCGCAAATATGACGGGTTAACTCCATGCCACATGCACCGAGATAGGCCAGGAAGCAAACCATAAAGAGAAAAAGCCTGAGACTGCGCCATTGCTCCGTGTACTCTGTACTCCATAGTCCAGCTCCGCTGATATCTCTCCTCAACCGCGGCAAAGGGCGCCTCCTCGGGAGCGGGGTCCGAAGACTATTATGAAGCGGCCTCCCTCCGGGGGAGCGAGATCGTGACTTAAATCGGATCCTTCGCTGCCAGGCTGGCGCGTCTGACAAACTCCACACTTCTCCTAAGCCTCGATATCCATCGGAACCCGAGGCCTGATCCACAACATCAGCTACTTCTTCATTTCCATGCAGCTCCTCATGCTCTTTGCTTTCTTCATGTTCCTCATTTTCCACGAGGACTTCTTCCATCTCTTCCATCTCTTCCTTCACTTCCTCTTTTCCTTCACCATCATCATCCGGGGGTGGTGAAGAGTCCCAGGGCTCCAGACCAAGCTTGCGACATTTGGCTGCAAATATTTCATCCTGATCTATCTGCAGGTGTAGCACGCAATATCCATATTGCCAAATCATCCTGTAGTCATGAGGACCACGAGCCCAGTATACATTGTATAACAGCTCTGGTGGAATGTCCTGGCCCACCAAATAGACCCCGTTAGTCGATTTGTACAAAGGCAACTCTGCATCCAACAGTTGCTGGACATTCACTGCAACCACCAAATCGCACCCCGGCCGCATACCCGATTGACCGTGGTTCACAAAATAGGTAGTGCTGAAATGCACATGTTGTCTGTGACCACATCGCAGCCCCTGTCGTCTGATAGAACCCCAAGCCGCCAAATATGTGCCATGAAATAAAGTGGGCTGGTCCACCTCATCCGGCGATGTAACCTGGCGATGCATGTCGTTGCTGATGTCCAACTCCTTGTTATGCCCTTGAGTGGCCCGAACAAGCCAACCGTCTTCTCCCTGATACACCTCAAATCTGCCCTTTTGGTCCTGATTGACCGCCAGTAGCACGCTGTCGATCGAGGCATGTGGCTTCCGGGCCAGAATGTCTTCCACTTTCACATACCCATCACTATCCATTTCAATACCCTCCTTCACTGCTCCATGCCGAAGAACATAGGAAAGGTATCTGCTTATATCATATGTAACCCCAGGAATATCGGCAAACTGTGAGTTGCTCCGTCCTTTCTTGTGACCTTTGCCTCCTCCGCAGAGATCTGCGCCACAACCATCATGCAGATCATCCAGCCCAGAGCAAGGGGCACACAACTCAAAAGGGGATCTCTTATAGGCCTCCCATGAAACCTCGCAGTTCTCAAGCCAAATACTGTTCACCTGGACGGCCTCGAAGTGGTTACTCCAAAGCCTGAGCACCAAAGGCTTAATCTGCTGATCCTGCACTGTGGGCAAGAACCTCACCACCTGACCAAAGTGATTGAAGTTGCACGCACCGCCCACGTTGACCACCCAAATCTCCTGGTGCAGAAAATCGGCAGTTGCCTGAATAGCATCTTCATCAGCCCATTTACCACCTGCTTTGTGCTTCTTCTGGATCTCCTGATTGGCCTCCAACAGCACCTGTTGTTTGATCTTCCTCCAGCTCCTAGCGTGCCCAAAGCGAAGTTGGCTCACAGCGTACCAAAAACAGTTGCTTCTCCCGGCATTGTTCAAGGTTCTCCCCGTCACCGAACCATATGTCGCAACAGGACCTTCAATGTTCCTTCCATGCTTGCTCAAATCGATGTCCAACCCGCCAAGCTGCTCATCCTCCATACCGCTAATACTGCAGACGCGGCCAAGAAGCTCCCAAATACGGAAAAGCCTCCAACTCCATCTGCAAAGAAGCATAGCCACCCCCGCCAAGCCAATCAGAAGTCTCACGCCCCCAGGGCAGCTTCCATGGCCGAGAGTCACTCCGAGACTGGTTGAGCCATATGAGTGAACCAGCGGTTCAGCATGTCCCAAATAGATGCTCACCGCACTCCCAGGGGACTCATTGTAAGGATCTTTTCCATGAATAGACCAGTCAAAGGCAAGGGTAAACGAAGACCACAGAAATACAAACAAAGGGAGCCGGAAGGGTAACCACGGGGTCTGCCGATATCTCCCTTGCACCCAAGTACGACACCCGGCCTGCACCTCATCCAATTCACGAAGAATACGCACCGATAAATAATCCAATACTGCAACTCCTCCACGTACACACCGGCAGATGAGGAAGTAGAGAATACCAATGACACCAACGATGAGGTACTCGAGGACCGCATCAATAGGACGCTCACGAAGAAGAATACATACCAATATCCAGTGAAAATCATAGATACAAAATAGCGCCAAATCATCTTTGCAGACCTTATTGATCCTCACTCGGCTCCAGATGAGGGAGGTCCAATAAGCTGCCTTACCGGGAGAAATACAAATACCATTCCAAACCAACAAGAACATTTTCGAAACCAGATCAAGAAAAGAATACACACCGCCACCTCGGGATTCCTCCGGAACCCGCCCATCAACATCTCCAAAGGAAATGGAAAACATGATACAGTTGACCAGAAAGGCCAACATCAACCCCCGTCCCCAAATCTGTAACTGTCCGGGTGATGGGGCCATGACCAAGGAGGGGTCAGGTCCTACCGAACAGCTAACAGCTGTCACCGCGGGAAGGCTTGAGGCTGAAACAGCTGTTTTGATTTTGGCTCACGTGAGCATTTAACATCCCCAAAAAAAACACCTCAGTTGAAGGTAAATTATGATGAATTGTGTTTTCCTTGCGATGTTGGTTGTTTGAGGGCCCCATTAAAAATCGGATATCATTTTGTCAAGCCCGGCAATTGACGTCACGCATCGGCACAATGATGCCTCAAACGACCATGTTTCTGGGCAACTCTGGGCAACTTCCTATACTTCACACACCTCCCGGTGGTTCCATCTCCCTGTCTAGTGAGTAACCAAGGTAACGCCCTTGAAGTTCCAAAAGGGACATGGCTGATTGCCCACTATAGTGGCTTGCCTGGGATCCACTATGATGGAAGGGGCCTTCAAGGACGCACACATTGGCGCAGCTTGGGTACCCTGGATGCCGTCCTAGTTTGGACGAGTCTGCTGACCCCAACTCTACGAGCAGTGACGTATCTGTGAAAACCCTCGATCTCTTCAAACAACCGCCCCATGTCCCGAGTCTTGCGGCTTTTGGGGGAAAAAAAAAGGACCCCTGCCACTAGAATCTCTGGAGATACCCACACACACACACACACACGCACCCACTCCAAACACCACCATTTGAATTAGAGGCTTCTCCTTTTGGACGCTCCTTTTGAATGTCCAAGTCAGTTTGCAAACCAAACAACTGCAAACGTGTTGGCACCCTTCCAGCCGAACCACCATTGCTCTTTGGGTTGATTCCTTGTCCATCCTTCTTTTTGAAAACCGGATCCGCTTTATTTGGGATTCCGGAGGTTCGGATCCCTGGATCCATCCCTGTTCAGAATGGACATGGAAGGTACCACTAGAATTGCCCCATCCAGTGAGAAGAACAAGTTGGCACTTTTGATTTGGTTCTTGAGACAGGCAAGGCCCCCTCCAACAAGAGCTTGATTGGAGCACCGGACGTTTTCGGGAGAGGAACTCTGAGGTCCTCCAGATTTGAGAGGCTGGAATAAGCTGGCACCAACTTTTTTCAGGATGTCTAATTTAGTAGGGTTGAACCGAATCTCCCAACCAAAGGGCTGAGAAAGGGCACCAATTGCTGGGGGACCGACCGCGCTGCAGGTGCAGTTCGCGCCCAGCCTCCGTGTTGTGAGATACCAACTGCTCCACCGGCTCCTCCTCCACCCAGGCCGCCTCCATGGAACTGCCACACGGCGTTGGATGTGTTTTTTTTGCTTTTTCCGCCCCAGGGAAGCTGGGCTGCCCGTTGTCTGATTCCCCGCTACAAGTGACTAACTTTTAGTGGGTGAAACGGAAACTACTAACCACTAAAAGGCTGAAAAGCTAGGGAGCCGGATGGCTGGGAGCCACCAAGGAAGGTGATTGCACCATGGTTACACCTGGGATATACCGAACAAAAACTGCGGTTGGGTCCCTACGGAGTCTAAGCGCGTGTCCTATGTCGCGGCTTCCTTGAAGAATTGACTAGAACAGAAGCCATGCCGCACCAGGTTTGTTCCCAACCCTGACGCGGTTTTATTGACCAAGCACGGAACGTGCGACGACGGGACATGCCAAGGCCAAGGGTGGTGCTGTGTTACATGAGTTTTATCTCGCAAATGGGTGTCTTTTCAGAGCAGCCCCTTCTTTTGTGTGTTGAAGCAAACCAAAAGGAAGACCGCCATTTTTGATGTTGGGGGCCGCCCAAAAAAAGGCACACCCAAATGGAGCTGTAATCCGCAAATTCCCTTCTTAGATGCTCAGCCCACGTCAGGTTTGTAGGCTTATGACCATGGTTGAAACCAGGGTAACTGGGTTTAATGGATACCCGCGCAAACTGCATTGCAATTGAAACAAAGGTCCCTGACCTGCTGAGTTGACTGGCCGGAGCGGCTTCAACTCTTGGGCCTGAACTACTATGAAGAAACAGGCCAACAAAAAGTGAGTTACAATCAAAACCCGGTACTAAAATGGTCGTAATCCCAGAAGCATGTAAGGAATTAAGAAGGCGGCCGCAGCTATTCATGGCTGGGATCGTCCTTGGGGTCGCAAAAGAAAACCAAGCAGAATCTGGTCTTAGGTGATGGATTCTGCCTTGAGGTGTATGCGAAACTTCATTCCACATCGGGTTTGAAAGTAGGAGTTATAACCATCGGTTTAGCCAGAGTACCCAGGGTTGTGCCTTTATAACCTTAATCGTAACCCACTTCGAAAGTGGATGAAAATCCAAGCAGTGTGCTGTTTCTCTTGCTGGCTTCGATCGTAGCAATTTACCGCATGCCTCCACCCATCTTCTCAGCAAGGCCACCTTCTTCCGCCGCTCCTGCAAGTTTTTCTCGAACATCAACAATTGACAGCTTCGAGAACAAAAAACAACGGTTGAAGGAAAGCCAAAACAGCGTGACACAAAGCATGCGGGCTGTGGCTTTACAGGGTATGCTTTTCGATACACTTCTTAGTCGCTGTTTAAAGGGATATCAGTATTGACAACTACCATGTGCGATGCCTATTCTGACACACACACAGAGACATTTGCACGCTGATGCCAGGTGATTATCTCACAAAAGGCCCATGCTCTTCTCTTGCAGCCCCAGATCGTCGTTGTGCAAACATGTCTCACTTTCAAGGGTATTCCGTTGGTGCCACACACAATGGGCCAAATAGAAGGTTCCACAACCACCACTTACCCTCAGGAAATTGAATGCACTGTTAAATTGATTGTCCATGTGATTTATTGACCTGCTGGAGATACTGGCCAGAAGCAAACTTTTGGAGTCTTCGGCAACATGATGAAGGGCGCAATACCCCTGGTTGCAGCAAGTCCCTCAAAATGGCTCAGTAAAGTCCAACACCACTTATGATACATGATGAAGACACCTGCCCAACCAAAGTTCACAATGAACATACTTGTTACTCAGATCTGCGTGCAGAGTGTCTTGACATTGCCGAGATGCACGACACGTACACCACAGATCTGCTCACATGGCTAATTTATGCGTGCACCTCAGCAATGATCCAATAAACACCTGTGTGGAGAAACTGACAGTCACTGCAATCCGACTTGAAACATGGTGTAAACATGTCATTGGAGCTCTGGCAGCCGGGCGTAAAGATGTCCAGCTGTCCAAGTGGAACCGAACACTTCATATTCCAACGCCTCCAAGCTTGATTCCCGCGAGTGAGTCGAGACAACGCCAACCACAGGAAAACTATCGGGGCTGTCCAAAAGTCAAGTTCCCAAACACCGTGCTTTTGCGGCTCTTTCGCTGCCTTTCCTCACAGGAATTCAATGAGTGGGCGTCTATGTGGCTTTCGCTGAGATGCTTCGAAACAAGCCAACGGGCGAAACGCGCAAGAGACACCATATGACCCAGACTTGGGCAGGCGACATTGCAAAAAGCACTACGCAGGAACCTTTCGAAGAACCGTTTGCACACCTTTCACGCATTTTCTCGGTTTGGATTAGATTAGTGTGACGCATCGACAAACAAACATAATCCACATCAACGAACGTAACATAGTCCATGACCTTTCGCCAAACTTTCGCCGCACTCTCGCTGCCCCTTCGCGACTGCAGCAATACTACACGCAACAAATCAGACATGCCGGAAAAAGACTCAACCCGTCACACCTCAGAAGACGGCCAGTTGCATGGTTGATCCTGCCGGTGCTGCTGCAACCGGCAACCTTTGATGCGTCGCAACCCACGTTCCGTAGATCAAATATCTTAATGAATCTGACTTTGCCAACATTGGGTTCTAATAGATGGGAAATAACCCACATCGTAAGCTAACACCAGCTTCTTATAACCCATGTTGCCATGTTCTAAAAAACGCCAAACTTCCTTCTGGTGTCCCTTCAAACACCACCCAAAAAGGGGTGGTTCCTCCTGCGGAACGCAAGCCTAAGAGGATAATTACCAACTCAAAAAGGAACCACGCCCATTAGATGGACCCTATGGACATTGATACGGGACTCAACTATTGTGGGACAAGCCCCCAGTCTTCACAAAGAGAGGAAGGTCAAACATCGAGCCCTAGATTTCAATTTCATCAGCTACGTAGATTGAACCTGGTGAACGCGAGGTTAAAACCAAACTGAACCAGTAACTATTATGTTCGGCCAAATTCACCTACGAGAACGTGCGCAGGCCTTCTGTGGATTGCAATGAAAAAAAAACCTCTTCTTCTGGTTGCTGAGTATGGGGGTTCCCCCCCCTCCAAAAACACGACAAAGCTGGAAATGCCAATCGCTGGTAGATTAAAATAGGAATCCAACAACCCCGAGTTCTTCTCCACCGGCCCGCCTTCAGGTCGTCCTGCCGGATCCGCGCTTGCCTTGCCGGCGCAGGTCACTACCTAAGTTCTATTATGTCCTTGCAGCACTCCTGGCAGCTTCCCTAGCTCCATCGTTCAAATCGAATCTAGATGCCAGCTCCCTGGCTCCCTTCCAACCAGCTATCAAATCCATAAGAATACAAGGCGGCCGCACCTCTTCTTAGAACCTAAGAACATTCTGGTGGGGAAGGCGGGAATGACTAGCCCTTTTTGGGTGCCCAGTGGCCAAGGGGCAAAACTCCCTTTTGCTGTTCACGGACTTGGTGGTCAGAACTATTGAGTAGCGGGGTACAACTTACTACCATCTGGAAAAACAGATTAGGAAACCACTGGTGCGCCGGAAAACCCCCTGGTTTCTGACAAGCACGCACGCGCGCGCACCTGCTTGACAGCACGCGCGCACGAACACCAAACAGACACACACACACACACCCCAGAGAGACAAGCGCGCACACGAACAAACAGAGATACAGACACAGAGACACATGCACGCACACAAACACAGACACAGACACAGACACAGACACACAGACACAGACACGGACACTTAGACTCCTGAGGGAGGGTGCTATTCTTCGAGTTTGATCGGGCTCAGCTTGGTAGATTTCGAGTACAACGGGTTCAGCTGGCGAGACAAAGGCTTCCCTCTAGAGTCGCAAACGTTATCCACTCCAACACGAAGCACACACAGCAGGAGAACCAAGGGATCAAAAGACTTTCAGAATCACCAATGGCAGGTGCAAAATGCTGCGTCCAGCGTCTCATCCACCAGACTTCCGTAGCTTCGTTGGAACGTTTTGTAAATCAGGCGCCGTGCCCCCTGCGGTGAAACTGTTGGTCTCTGGGTTGATCAGAGACTCCGCACACGCACACGCACCACAACCGCCACCACCCAAAGCCCCGACTTTGGGCTCAGTTCTCCTTCTGCTATATGGTTAAGGAAGGAGCACCGACAAACAAACTGTCTGCAAGTCACTTCCTGAATGCATTAATCGGAACAAGTCCAAACTTCTTGTTTGCCACCACAACTCTAACATGGAATTTGTTGAGAGGACTCCGCTTTGGCTTTGCGCCCCCCAAAAGGGGCAAGCCGTGTTCATCTGAGTATCAAGCAACAAAAGTGAGACACTTTGGCGAGGTCTTGTAACTTTTTGCGGCTTACTTCCTGTTTTGCTTTCCCTTACAATCACTTGCTCGAACACAGCCATCTCCGTATTGACTGATTGGGCTCCTTGGCCGTTCAAAGAGCCAAAGCAAACGGTCCCTAGAAACTTTCTGGTGCGAGAGAGGCAGGGAATGAGGGAATGAACCCTGGAAGGGGTCCCTTAAAGGAAATCACCAGTTCGGGGGTTTATTCCCTTATAAACCATCCAGCGGGGTTTCCTGCAAGGGGACCAATTCCTCTCATCCTGCCTCTCTCGCACCAAAGAACCCCCCCCCCCCGCGCTCGAAGCAACACGCAAGGCCGCCCACAAGCCTCAGCAGCCGCAGGACGTACTCGGCCAAGGGTCGGGAGGCCTCACGCGACGTCCGAAGATCGACTAGGTCCTCTAGTAGAGGGGATAGAATAATTTGGTACCCGATGTGTTTTTTCGGTAGTCTATTTTAGTTGGGGAACCCTCCCAACCAAAAAAGTTGGTTTAAGGGCACTACTGGGGGACCTGATTAAACATTGGAGAAAACGGCCTGGTAAGTAGCAGCCAAAGACGAACACCTGCGTAACCCCAGCTCTGGAATCTTTGTTTTGCCACACCCACGTGCTCTGGATGGATTTATTTTTTGTTTTGCCACACCCATGTCTGCCCCGCAGAGCAATGCAAACCCCGAGCGGCCAGGGAGACAACAAGGGCCTCTTGCTTGTTTGGTAGCCGATCGTGATTGACGAGTATGTATGATGATTGATAACCACCACCATGATGATGATGATGATGATGATAACGATGATGATGATGATGATCAACAAGAAAGAGAAAGGGGAAACTACTAAAAGTCTGGGTGAATAACCTTCCAGCTCGAGTACCGGAGAAGTTCCGAGCAGCCCAGTCTAAGATAGTTGCTTCCTTTGGTTACTCCTGAAACACCGTCCAAAATAAGCCCCAAATGAGGGTTGCGTCCTGCTGCGAGGGTCACATCCTGTTTGAAACCAGGCATCATTTTAGAACACTCTTCAAATAACGCTCGCCGTGGCACCGCCCGCGCTGACTTTTTGGCTGGGTTTGCGGGCAGCAGCACTGGCCGCAGACTCCTCCGACAAGATGAGCAGGATCGCTTCATCCTCTCCGGCCAACGGGACTGACGGTTTCTGAGCCATGCCGGCGAGCTATGGGAGGCTCATGGCAGGTTGATGGACTGCAGTCACATATGTCGCAATTCCCTGCTCAGGAATGCTCCCCTCAGGGACTAAAATTGTAACACTTGAAATCTGATCTGGATTCCCAATTACAGGACCTACATCATAGTGATCTCGTTGTACCCCCAGGGGAGAGCACCATGAAATAGGCAATCTACATGTAAAAACCTTTCAAAAGACCCCAGAGCAAGACCACCGAGCTTCGTTCAGCATGCTCTTCATTGAGCATTGTTGATGTAGCCAACTCTCACAAGATGCCCAGGATCCTGGCAAAAGAGAAAATATTTGGTTCCTGGTGAAGGGGGCGCCAAAGGAAACCAATCCCATTTCAAAATGTTCACCCCATATTAATCAACCCCAGTGTATTGATATGGGGTGTTTTCCAAAAGTGATCTGATTCCCATCTGATTCCCCGCACCCAGGTTGACACATTTATATTCTACAGTCGTAATTGACAGGTTGGTTGATACATATCGGGTCAACAGTACCCAGGAGGTTCGCTCATCTACGGCTCGGAACCTTTCAGATCGCCATGAGCCGCTCCTCCGGTGAGAGCACATCCCCCACGGACTGCCGCATGAGGGCGCGAAGCGGCGCGTTGTCCAACTGCGCGAAGCGGCGCAAAAGCGCGGAGAGAAGCGCTTCGAGGCAGAGAAAGGAGTGACAAACAGGAGATGGCTGTGGCTCAAAAAACCGGTACCCAAAATGGAACCCTGGTAACCTGCGTAACCCCCCTGTTTAATTTTGAGCCACACCCAAATGTACTGGACGTGAACATGTCGAGTTGGTAGAAGGGGCGAAATAATTACGTCATGAACTATTGTGATTTTTAGGGCTCCTTTGTTGATGGGTTGGAGGAACGACTTTTAAGCTGCTTAGAAACGCTGCTTACGACCCCTTGAAGGTAGTCTTTGTTGATGCCCGAGGAAAGAAACTTTGAACGAACACTTGCGGGACTTTGGCAATCCCCCTTGTTTGTTGGTCTTCCAAGACTTCTTCAGAGTTGGAGGATCCAGTGAGATGTCATGCAAATAAATGGACCCCGTTCAGGCGCTTTGTTTTGTTAAGACTATAGGCACTGCCCACTGGTCCCGGTCTCCCTATTTTTGGACACATACCAACATCCTTTCTACCAAAATCATGTTGGCAAAGGGCGAAGGATGCGTTTTGACGCTTGGCCCTTTTCTGGGAGCTCTCTCTGTGGAAGAATTGCTTTTACCCCAGTCAATCTTCTTGCCAGCGCAGAGCATGTTTACACACCTCTTGTTCAAACATCCTCGTTTTGGCTCCCCTGTAAAGGTGGCCACGGCGTGGTTGCAACCAACCCTCCTTGGAAAGGGAAACATGGGATCCCAGGTTATTCTTCCACTACTCCGCGGCCTCTACAATCTGGTCCCGCTGTTGAGGAAGATGTATGCAAGACATTATGCATTCCTTATTGTCCTACGCCCTCCAGTAGAGAGGTTAGAATAAGTTGGTACCGTTTCCGAAACGGGGTGAGAGGTCGGGCACCAAGCTGGGGGACCTAGCCAGCCTTGCACCGCACAAATCCGCCCCTTTTCGTGGAATCTCTTTGCGGGGTGGTCGAGGTACGCCACTGTCCGCCAGGCCGAAAGAAGATTCCGCTAAAAGAAGAGCTTCGGACCTGACTGCCATTGCGAAACGGAACCAGGAAGACTACCTGAAGAAATTTGTCCAACCCCAAAGCTCGGGAGTTGTGGCAACTAAACTGGGCTGCCCGTTTTCTGATGCACCGCAAAAAGTGACTAACTTTTAAGGGGCTAAATGGAAACACGAAAAGGCTAAGGAACCGGATGGCTGCGAGCCAGCAAGTAAAGAATAAGTGGGGGGCAGCTTTGAACAAAATCCTGAAGGAGTCCAAATGCAAGCTGATTCTTTGGTTTACGGCCCCCATTCCACCATCTCAACATTTTCCTCGAAGGCAAAACAAAACCATTGACCTGCCTGCCTTCCGGAACGAGATCTCTCAATGACTGCGGTGTTTTTTTACAAAACGTACCTGGAGTCTGCATGACCTTTCAAAAATGAGACAGACTTACGTACAAAGCAGGCATGAGTTTGTTTTTAACCATGAAGACTTTAGGTAGTGACCCAACAAAAAGGGAGCAAGACCATGTCCAAGTCTCTTGTGAACTGCTCGTGGCTTCTTTTCAGTCACTGAAAACCAGCAGCTCAACGTCCCGCGCCTTCACGGTCATGTCTTGGTTGTCCATGACCTTCAGGGTGGGTACGTGCGAAATAGCCCTTTCTGATACCAACTTCGACCACCATCCTCCTGACTGATATGATTATTTTGTCGCTTTGGACGGACTGCCTTACTAAATACAGTGGCCTTAAACGAAAACAACTGTTCGGACATGTTTCTCTCGCCAGCGACCGCTCATTCAGGTTTTCGAAAGATCCGAACTTCCCTGAGTGGTTGGTGTACCGCCCTTGCCCTGGGCAACGCAAGGGCGTTCCCCTGAGCGGCTCCTTGTGGAAACCACCCTATTCAACCAGGGATTCTTAGACAGGGTTCCAAGTCCATCGCAAATTCCCAACAATGCTTGCGATGCGTAGTCCAACGCCAAAAAACACACATGTTCTTTTGGAAACAAGAAGTTCCAAATTGTGAACCCCTCACAAGTCCATATTTCGAGGAGGGTGGCTACCTGTTGTTCTCGCCTGGCTCTCCTTCTCTGCGTTCATCAGGAACGCCTTGAGTTTGAGAGACCTCGGAGGGCAAATCACCTGATTCTGGTCCGTGTGCATCTATTAATCCGACATGGGTTGGTCAGGTTTTCTTTGTTGCAACACTTTCCCTCTCGTTATTTGTTGACTTTGGGGTTCAACCCTCCCATTTGTGGTGCCTTCAATCCCTTTCTAGCTCATATGAAACTACGCATCAACCTTCAGCCCTTCCGCGGCGCTTCCGGGGTCTGCGCGGGTCGACAAACTGTTTTGTTACAAAACCGCTTCCGCGCCCACAAAACCTTTCCACAAAGCTTCCGCTGCCTGCCGCCACTCTGGTTCCGCGCGTCCTAAGAATCTTCGACCGAAACTCAGCTAGGTCTTGGGCTTGGGAAATCAGATGTTAATTACGCACTTCCATTTGCTCAAGCCCCCTGGAAACAATAAACATATTTCCAGTAGTCATAGATTCCCTTTAAAACCAGCAGGGGAATAATGTGTATATGTATATATATATATATGTATATTCATTTCAGCAAATGGAAGCGCGGACCTTCGATTCGCCTCGACGCCTTGGGCCCTGGCTCCAGCATGTCCAGGTACCTATTCTGTATGGAGTTGGCGGTGATTCCCCGCGCCACCGACCTTGGACTCCGGACGAGAGGTGCTTCTTCCTCTGTGGTCTTCATCTTCCATTTGGTTAAGGCCCCAGGAAGAAATGAAGATATGTCCATTGTGATGAGTTCCTTTTAAAACCAACACGGGAAAACAAACAAAATATTCATTTCAGCAAATGGTGGTCATTGGAACCATGCAACAAGGCCCCAAAAAACATCTTCGAACCACAAGGTTTCAACATGATTTGGCTTCGCCAGTGGCCCAGTGGAGTGGAAATGACAAAAGTCTGAGCTGCACATTTACCTCACAACTTGTGGTCCCAGAAATACTAAATTTCAGAAACTCCGGGCAGAAACATGATGCGTTTGGCTTTCCTTTCAAGAAGACCGTTTGGTCGTTTGAACATATTTTGCCCAACGTTCACGTTGGATCCTGAAAAAACAACAAACGCTTAAGACTGGCCCCTGATATGCACCGGTGCCCTGGCCAGATTGGTCCGGAGCCCCAAACGAAAATGAGTCATAATCAAAACCCGGTACACAAATGGTTCACCACCCGGGTTCTTATTGTGACTCAAATGAAGAACACCCGAACGAGCAACAACTAGGTCCTCCAGTAAAAAGGTTAGAATAAGGGTGGGGGACCTACCAGCTCGGTGCCCTTTCTCACCCCTTTTTTGGTTGGGGGGGTTCCTCTATACTAAAATAGACTACAGAAAAAAGTTGGTACCCTTACTCCAAGCTCTCTACTGGAGGACCTAGCCCTTAAAGGAAACCACCACTTGGGTCATTCCCTCACTCCCTCTGAGGACCAGCAAGTAAAGTAGGAAAGCACATTGAGGAGTTCCGAAATCTACTTCTCGGGTTTACGCTCACGCCAGCAAGAGCGTCCTCAGCTTCCCGCCTGTTTCGATGACTTGTTGCGTCGATATGTTTCGGCGGACGGGGTGGGGTGGTCGCGTTACCTCCCACTGGGCACACACACTCACAGCCACGTGCACGCAGGCAAAGATCGGAAGGACTCTCCGGGCGCATATTTGCTACACGTTCTTTTTGCTGCAGACTCACATCTGTTAGACCAGCGTGAAGAAGCCTCTTCCAGCATGCGTTCGATGACGAGTGCGCCAAACCCCTGTTGCCCACAATTTGCGCTTGCAGAAAGCACCATTCGTAGGATCCAAGCCCCACCCTCCCCTGCCGCCTATCCCCCGTGTTCTAAAATACATGACCTGACAAGTTGCAAATCAGCGCTCGCAAGGCCTGATTGGAGGAAACCAGAAAGAGAGTTACGCGCCTGAAACTGGCTGAAAAAGCAGAGGTTCCATTTTCTCTTAGAGGCATGTTGTGTTTCGGGGACTCAGCCAAAACCGCTGTTCGCCATGTTGGTAACTGGGTTCTGTTCCCTGGTTTTGGCGGGCTTACACCTTATGACAGCTATTTACTTTGCATGTTTACCCAGCTTTCCCTTGCCCTTTTACTGTTCTGCAGTTTGCCGTACTTTATCCGCTTGTTGGCTCTTTTTCCCTTGTCGGGACCCAGAGGGGATCCCCCTGCAAAAAGTTGTTCACTCTTTGGGGGTTTAGTGGAAAACCCAACTTGACTTCAACCAAAAGGTTCAAGTCTAAAGACCCAACCCAGTAGCAGTGAAGTCCCTATGGCACGGGGAGCCGATTGGGGGCCGATCGATCCGGTTCTTCGCGCGTTTCTCGAGCCAGGCGGCTCTTGGATGTCGATGGCCCAGGTCGGTGAGCCGCCCTGCGGCTCGGTTTCAGTGGATGGCCAGAGCGGAGCCTGTCTAACTTGGGCCTCCCTCAGATCCCCCGCGAAACGTGCATGTTTTAAGGGGATTTATGAAAAAAAAAGAAAAAGAAAGAGAAATAAAGGGAATCTGTAAACAAGCACGTGACGACTAGGCCTAACCAGGTGTTTGCGGAAATCCCCACCAAACCCTAGAAAGCTAAGAAGCTAAGGGAATGGCTGGGAACCACCAAGTACACATGAACGTTTTGCTAGTAAGGGAACATGGAACATGGGCAAGCACTCATTGGGTAAAAGGGAAACTGGGCAGCTAACCCATCGATTGACATGGAACATGGGCAACCATCCAACCAAGCAACAAACACAGCAAAGGGAGCGTGGGCCGAAGGGCAAAAGATAGCAACAGGGCAACCAGACAAGGCACAAGTCTGCTCCAAAGTGGTCGGTGAACTGGTCCTTGGTTGGTCTTTGAACCATGGCTAAAAGGGACAATGAACGAAGCCCAGAAGGGCTTAGGGCATGGCAAGTCCGGCAATGAGTGGTAAAGGACCCAACACCTTGCTGGAAAGGCCTGTGGCCTCTTGCAGCAAGTCACTCGAAACAAATAGCGGCTGAGCAGGCCCAAAAAAAACCTAGTAGGAAGGGGCCATAGGGGGGGGGGTGTAGGGGGGTGGGAGGGGGCGGGGAGGGGGCGGGGAGGGCGGGGGGGAGTCTTTTGGTGGAGGTCCATGATGTTTTTTGGCTGGGCTGTTGAAAATGGAGTGTTGGCCAATCCCGTTCCACAATCCCCATTGGAAAATCACCACAAAGCGCACACCTATCCAAACCCAAGGTGTGGATTAAGGATTGCCTTTGAACAGCCCAGTTTGGTCAAACCAAAGAGCACCTGTAGTCGTTCAGAAAAAGAACCTTCGTTCTGGGATGGAAAGCACGCATTTTTCGAGAAGCCATACATGTAACCGAACAAACATAAACAAAAACAAAGGTGGGGGTTCCGGGGTGTGCAAGCAACAAATTGAAGCTAAGGTCTCCACTTCCATTTGCCGAGGACATTCATCTGCGCAAAAGGTTAAAAGGGGTTTGTACAATCACCCCTGGCATGCTCTGGGTTCGACTGCATTCACACATCCTTGCGTTCACTCGGCCGAACTTCTGCGTTGGGAAGCACGGCTCACATTGCGCTAAAGGGGTTCCCAAGGTTGTTTTCCTCCAGGTTTCGCTTGATCATCCAGAATGGGTGCATCCCTTGCGTACCGGTGTTTAAACATAATCGACACAAGCGGGCTCGTCTGGGAAGTCGTCGTTTAGCTAGGTAGCACCCTCGACCCAACTCGAGTTCAAGAAAGTGGAGCCCACCCAGGGTCCTTCCAAGCCTCTAGAATAGATCCCTTCAAAAGACCCAAACTCAGCGTTCCCCCAAACTTGGTTGCTGTTGACCCCCCTGCAAAAAGTTGTTCACTTTCTGGGGTTTAGTGGAAAACCCCGTGATTTCAACCAAAAAGTGAAGCCTAAAGACCCAACCCAGTAGCAGTCAAGCAAAACAGTCAATTTGTTGGGTGCAATCCACTGGACTCGCCAGAGCCAAGCAGCACAGCAAGCTCCGGCCTCAATGGCGTCATCGAGGAAGACCACGTGCCCGTCCGTCACCGCCTGCCAAAACCTTCCATTTGGTTAAGACCCCTAGAAAAATAAAAGTATGTCCAGTAGTGAAAAAATCCTTTCAACACCAACAAAGGAAAAATATATATATATATGTTATATATATATATATTCATTTCAGCAAATGGAAGAAGCTGTTTTTGTAGATCCCAAGTGCTTCCGCTACAGCTCCATGCTTGTTTTCCCGGATTGCCTGCAATCCTGTTAAGGATTGCCTGCAATCCTGTTCATAAGGGAAGCAAGAAACTAGGTTCTAGCCCTGGTTATAAGAGAACTAACCCCAGCTCTAGCATTAATTATGCGACAATGGTGATATCTTGTTCACCTTGGTTGGACACCCAAGTATATACCAGCGAAAGCCTTCAGGTAGAAATCCTCGGCTGAGGGGTTCTGAAGGGAGCTTCTTGAGGTGCTCCAGTTGGGGAAGCTGGTTGTAGATTGACCCTGTCTTTTCTGGGCTGCCCTCGGATGCCCCGCTAAAAGTGAATAACTTTTAGTGGGTTACATGGACATCCAACCACTAAACACTAAAAAGCTAAAAGGCTAACGGCATGGGTGGGAGCCACCAAGTTTTGAGATACCCCCTGCTTTTTTGTAGCTTGTGTAGCGAAACCCGCGCTCGCAGTTTAAGAGGGTGCTACAAACGGAAAAGGCCTAAGCCCCTGTTCTGTTTAAGAGTCTGTAGGGAAGCCCGCAGTGTTGCTGGGAAACCCCAACCTGGCAAAAAGGCAAAATGGCCAGATCAGTCTGGCAAATGGCATGTATCATGAAACCTCACAGGGCCCTGGAAGACAACGTCCCCTATTTGGAAAAACCCTTCTAGGAACAGTTACTAGGTCCTCCAGCAGCGGGGTTAGAATAAGGGTACCCTTTGGGCACGAGGTGCAACCTCGATCGACCACGCAGGTGAGAGGGGCATGCCGCCCACACCACCAGTTAAGACGCCCGAAGGCGGAACAAAGGAAAAGAAGGGAGGGGCAGCAAAGCAACCCCCCCCTGCAGAGAAACCAACGGGTTTCCAAGTTAGCGAACCACGGCCATGGCTCCCATATCGAACATTGATCATGGCTCACGCGCAGGCCGCGACAAGTTCTGATAACTCGGCTCATTCATATAAAAAAGGTCCACCAGTAGTGCCCTTTTGCCCCCCTTTTTTTCACGTGCAGCCCAAAATCAAGAAGATGGACAAACATAAACATAAACCGATACGATAAGAATAATCATAAACACATGAACAAATAACGAAGAACGCAATAACAACAGAAAAGGAAAGACACCCAATAAATATTTCGACATTTAGACTTGTGCAGCCTCTTGTTGAGTTCATTCACTAGGTACAACAAGTTTGAATAGATGCCGTGGAAACCATGATGTATTGTACGGATTCACCTTTGGAGTCTCCGGTTCCCTAATTTATCAGTATTTATATCTCACAGACCTGCATGTGCTTGATGATCTTTTGGCTTCTTTGAACGATTTCTAATTCCTCCTGTAGAGAGGCTGGAATAAGGGTACCAACTTTTTCTGTTTTGTCTATTTTACTAGGGGTTTCCCCTCCCAACCCAAAAAGTTGGGTGAGAGGTCGGGCACCTAGCTGGGGGACCTAGTGCATGTGCTTAATGAT
>CAUJNA010001591.1:190000-265000 GCA_963377175.1 Effrenium voratum | reverse complement strand
TTGTACTACAGAATGGTAACTATGAATACTTGGCGCCACTTGTGCAGAATCATTTCATTGTATTCCTGCAACAAGCGATATTTCCAGGCATTTACTTGCAGCATACCCACAAGTAAGTAGGGTTCGGGTGTTGTTTAAAAACATGGAATCCTACCCACATGTACATTGCATGTATCCGCTTCCACACTTAGCACATGGCTGTGGGTCAAAACCCTGGTGCCCCCCTACCCCCCGAACATGGAGCAAACAAAAGGGGTTAGGGCGATTGGGAGCCCGCAGCAGAGAGGGGAACGTGTGCGAATGGCTCGGAGTTGTATGATCACCGATGAGCACTGGAGTACACCAAAAATCATGTTTTCAGATTCTGCTTCTTAGTTTGCTGCCCCAAATATCACCAAATGTTGGAGAAGGCCGCAAACCCGGACAACGCTCTAAATCCCCGAGTGCTTTGGATCAGGTGCCCGAAGGATCACTTAAACCCATGGTTTAGTTCCGAAAAAGGAACCCCGGGTTATCTACCTTTCAAAACATGGGTGCGTCTCTCAAGATAGGGGACCTTCAAATCGGTGGCTTTCCTTTTGCTCCCCTTCAAAGCCACAAAGCCCAACGTTTTGACGGAAGTTGGGAAGGAACACCTACGTATCATACATATTGGGTTTTGTGTTGAGACAGACCTAGCCTAATGTGTCAAAAGCAGGCCCAAATGAGTCTGTCCTTTTTTGAGGGTGCCTTCTTTTGGAACCCCGCCCCCCCGAAAACGGCTAACAGGGCACCAAGCTGGGGACCCAACCTCGATATCGATTCGGGGAGCCCGCTTAAGCCGTGCGAAGGCCAGCAAAGTCAGTGAGCCGCCGCCACGGTCCTCTCACGGGTCCGGCGTTTGGGGGGATGGGTTCCCTCACGTAGGTTTCCCCCCAAACTGGTGCGAGTAGTTGCAGGGAATGAGACATGTGATCCCGAAGAAACCATTCAGGTGGTTTCCTTAGGGCAGATGGGTTCATTCCCACAGTCCCGACAGGTTCTGTCCTTGCCCTCGTAATGGAAGTGGAGGCTTCTGTTTGGAAAAGAGTAAGAGAATAGAGAGCCTTCTTTCTTTGAAGGAAGGGGAAACACCCCTTAATTCGTCAAACAAATGAGCCTATGTCATGTGTCAAAGCAGGGGCTTGGACTTCCCTTCCCAAATGCGGTTGTCCTTTTGGTCCCCCTTTCAATTACAAACCCATTGAAAGCCCGCCTGATTTAAGCGCAACTTTTGTTGAGTTGAGTAGGTATCCGTTTGGGGGTTGGTTGAAAGGGAAACCACTTGTCACAAGGCAACCAATCGCTGACACATACCCATTTGGCCAAACGTCTGGGCGGCCAATAAGGGTGCTAACGATAGACTACCTTTTGGTTTCCTCCTTCTCGTCCCTGAGCTTCGCGATGAACAGCCCGAAGGCAAAGCCGCAACTGAAGGCGCATGCGCATAGCAAGCAGCGCGCCTCCCTAAGCGGCGCAAAACAGTGCAAAGCAAAGGTCAAACAGCTATCCCGCCAAACGGCGAAGACAGCCAATTGCAAACAATTTGGCCAACGACAGACGGGGCTGTGCACGGCCGACCATATTATACACCTTGGCAGGTATCATTGCTGACAGAACATCTTTTCCGCTTGCGCGGTGGTTGGCCACATGAGCAGCCCATTACCAGACATTGCCACCAAACGACAAGCCACGGGGTGGCGTGAACAGTACCCTCGTAATCGCGCTGAAGTACCAGGCTAACGACACGCATCTGGATGCACGGCCAAGATCCGGAGGCAAATCGTTTCCTCTCCTGCGACCACAGCGAGATTGGCCTCGCAGTCTCCCAGAGGAGGAGCCATGACACCAAAAGCCTGTTGCTTACACCAAAAAAAAATATGCCACAAACTTCACCTCGACAAAACTCTTGAACATCACACCTTCATGCACAGATGGCGAAGGTGCCACCACATAGATGCGGCTGGCGCTGCTAAAACGGTTCCGAACCGTCCTGCCAGCCGTCTCGCGCCCAAAATCGCCAACAGCTAACCACGCTGCCGCTGCACTGCACCACTTCCCGCAACTTCTTGTGGTAGCGCCAGGACGTAGGGAATGCCGCTGATTTTAAAATTGACGAACCCACAGGCAACATTTAAAAGAAAAAACGGCAAGCTGAGGCCCCCGTGAAAAAGAGGTCGTGCCAGCAATGCAGACCACCTTGCTTACCGGATACATCGCCTTCCACTGCGACATGCACGCAACAGACAGATAGTATCCACATCACCTGCAGACCACCTTGTTTACCCGATACATTGCCTTCGACTGCGAGATGTACGCCACAGACAGGTATTGTCTAGATTACCTGTAGACCACCTTTTTGCCCGATACATTGCCTTCCACTGCGAAATGTACGCCACAGACAGACAGTATCCACATCACCTGCAGACCACCTTGTTTACCCGATACATCGCCTTCCACCGCGACATGTACGCCGCAGACAGATAGTATCCACATCACCTGCAGACCACCTTGCTTACCGATACATCGCCTTCCACTGCGAGATGTACGCCACATACAGGTACGTAGTATCTACATCACCTGCAGACCACCTTGTTTACCCGATACATCGCCTTCCACCAACATCTGAAGCATAATCGACCATGCAAACTCAAAGTCGGTCAGAGCAGTACTACCAACCATAATCACTGGTAGTCTATTGTTAGCACTGGCCCGAAAACCTTCCAGTTCAACTGGAAGGTTGTCGGGCCATAAGTGCTAACTTAGACTGCCAGTGTTTTTGTCAAAGTGAGTGTTGACGTCGGCCGAATCTATGGTGGGCATGGGCATCTCCAGATACACCATGTTGGGCAAACACCAGGGCAAACACCAGGGGTGGCTCATGCCTTAGTTCTATTACTTGTAGCTTGACAAAGGGCTCCCCACATTGGTGTCGCCGAGCATAGTTGTCGAAGCCTCATGTGCATTAATTTTCCAAGCATGCAACTGGCACGGAGAAGTTCGCGCTTGAACCATCAATACTCTTATTCAAGGGGACTCTCGAAGGGCGGGTTGACATGAGAGGTTTCAGGTATGGCTCATAATGTTGACCCTTGATTCCATTATTAGGGGGTGTGTTCCCTCGAAAAGTGATGAATCCCCACTAAAAGGGGACACCCCCTATTTACTAACCAGGGGCTTACTAATCCGGGGTTAACATTAACTGAATGCCAGCCACAGAGAAGAGGCGCTGATCGTGGAAAGCTGCGCAGTAGCCCTGCAACCGAAGCTTTTTTGGGTGCAGATCGCGTGTGGGGAGCTTACCCCACCAAAGGACTTGGGACAGGTGGAAGCTGCGACCCATTGCCGGCTGAAGGACGTGTTCGGGTTGGCCTCGTCTTCCACAATGGGTTATCTTGCTGGTGCGATAGGTAGGAAATGAGGGAATGCCTTAAAGCAAACCACAAGATATTGTTTTATAGGGGTTATTCCCACATTCCCTGCTGAGCACCAGCAAGCTATGCTCAAAAAGGGCCTAGCCATTCTAGACCCACCCCCTCGATCGCATCGAAGCGGCTCCGTGTTCATGCGCCCCGCGCGTTGCAAGAAGCAGCCCAGGAAGGTGCGCCTGTTATGCGAATGCGAAACGTAACTCCGAGCGGTCGAAGTAGCAGGCGATACCAAGCGAACCACCCAGCAGGAAAATGGGAAAATGGCGAAGGGTTGCCTTTGGGCTTGCCCGGAATCCGGGTATGTTGTCCAGGACTATCGTTCCAACCTTGGGTTTTCCTGAAAAGTGGATCAGCTAGAGCAAATGTTACCCAATGCTAAGACATGTGAGTCCCCCCCGGGGCTTTTGGAGGGGAATTGGGTGAGTCCACGCTCCTACGGGTGATTACAATTGTTCTGTCCCCAAGCATGACCCACAAAAGGTGCCTCACTTTCACCACATCAACTTGGTCTAAGGCTGGCCGGGCACCCTTTCTGCGATGCACCCCTGAGCAGAACACAAGCAACTAGTTTGAAGCCTTGCGGACTGACCGTCTGAGTGGATGGCTACTGGAACCCGCCAAAGGCGTTGCACATCCTTCCTTTGCCACCTGACTCCGCTGCCTCAGGAAGTTCAAATGAAGAACGAGCACCGACAAGCAGGCAAACTTGACTAAACCTGTTTGTCTCTAGACTAACATGAGAAAACCTGGCAACAAGCAGGTTAACGT
The DNA here is from genome assembly GCA_963377175.1 of Effrenium voratum. Lineage (NCBI taxonomy): Eukaryota > Dinophyceae > Suessiales > Symbiodiniaceae > Effrenium > Effrenium voratum. The sequence goes on along the minus strand of CAUJNA010001591.1, from coordinate 260,783 downwards.
TTGGCAACTGAACATGTAACAGGAATCATGTCGGGGGCAGTTCTTGTTGATTTTTGTAGACAGGCAGCTCAGGACTGCCCCAACATGCAAAGACAATCCCCGAACAAATGCTAAGAAGTGGGTTCCTTTCTAAATCGGCTCTGCATGCTTTCCTTTCGAAGGACCTGGCATGTAAAGTATCTTGTGCTGATATACGAGCAGACAATGACCTTCCGGAAGATTCCCCAGACACGCAGCCACGTGCACAAACGCCGCTGGAACAGGGCTGGCTTTGACACACACCCACACCGACGAACTATTCTTTCTTCTCAAGAGGACATGGACAACTAGGCTGCCCCCTCAGTTGTCGTGGGAAACTTGGGGATTGTCCCCCATCCCACAAAGCAACAGTACCTTAGACTAAAGCTTCGTCAAATGCTTACATGCTTACATGCTCGAACATACATCGTCATGCCTTCACCCCGCAACCAAAAAACACTTCCAGCTTTCGGTCATCTTGAGCCCCTATTTTGGTAAGATGTTCAACAACCGGGGTTCTGCCAGCCCTTCAAAAGGGCCTCATTGCCCCAGAGTCCATTTGGGGGTCAAAAACATGGCATTCACCGCACCGCCTTGCGCGGACTAGCAAAAGGATACCCCAAATGGCCGTTCAGCAGCTCAACCGAGGCTGCGCGCGCTTAGTCCAATGTCCAATGCCCACGCAAAGCCGGCCAGGCACACCCACTTGACGATTTGCATCCCTGGGTTCTGAACAGGAGTCTGGGAAAAAATATATATATCTTCTGTTCTTTGCAGGACATTTCACAGTTGCACATTGGCAAAAACACAAACAAAACTGTTTGCTACTAAAGTGGTCTTCTCCAAAACCAAGTCCAGAAAGTCATTTTTGAGGAACGGCAAGCCATGAGAAGCCCTCCACCCGGACCTTTCCCGACGACGGGGCCCCCCGCCTGCGCCCGGAGGCGGCGTTCTTCCGCGCCACATACTTCCAGAGCTCGATGCCCAGGTCCTCACTGCGGGCCATGCGGGCCATGTCCACCAGTGCCACCCATGGAAGGGGACAACTGGCCTCCCCAGGTAGTCTTTCAAAAGCACTGTCAGCTTCTGTCAGCTTCCATGAGGGAGGAGGCTTCCATGATTGGAGGGAGGATCAACAGGCTGGAAAAAACTTGTGCTTAAAGCGTGCCGTTGGTCTCCCTTGAATTGAACACTATGGGCTGCACCCAGCTACTTTCTCGCGTCAAAGGACATTCCCACGGCCCCGAAAACCCAACTTTCTGCATGTCCTGGGAAGGATTCTCATAGGAGCCCCCCCCCCCCACCTCGCCTACTCTTAGTGTCCATCTAAGGAAGCCCTCCCAACACAAAGGAACGAAGGGTGCTATTCATCATACAATCCAACCCTGCCAGTGAAAGCTGCCTATTTGTGCTTGCGACACCCTTTTTGTTGCCTCTAGGCAGTCTAGGCATGTTTGACATGATTGTATTCCTCATCTTCAGAAGGCAACTTCCACCGAAAGGCGACGTTGGCCAACCGGCCGTGCGAACGCTTGCGAGGCGCTGTTGTCATAAAATATGATCTTTCTTGAACGAAACGCATCACATATTCTCCTTTCGGCAGGCGGTGGAAGCGCTCCCATCACCGAGTCATCCAAATGGGATTGCCTGGAATCGCTTAGACTTTTAACCATGAGAAGGCCCCTGGCAAGCCAAAGGAAACGAACCGGACGGGTCCATCAACAACATGTCGATGGAATATTTGGGTATGGGTCAAAATTAAAGCATTTACCAGGGTTTCATTTTGGGCACCTATTGTTGACCCACAGCCATTTGAATGCGCCTCAAGCCACGTCTTTCCTGACCAAAACTTGCGCAAAGAAACTGGAGATCGAAGCCCTTCAGAACGACAAGTGGGCCGAAACCGGTGTAAACCCCAAATTGGGTGGCTAGTGTCGCCCGCCTCCGCAAAAAGGGGACTCTGTTGGTATCTATGCTGCTTGATAGGAATCGCCACCAAACATGTACTGTAATATTATGATCATTAGTGTCTGCTAGACATATCTTAGCTGTTGAAATGGTCAACAATTCTAAATATGATATCGTAGTGTACTACATTGAAGGCTATTATTGTAGGCCCGTTACCTTTCTTAATTGCAGCTTTCATGCTGCTATTAATATTGCCGATCTAAAACCACACTTGTTTACTGTTGGGTGATTGTCAGTCTCTTATGCGCGTTTCTTCGATCCCATGTTTGGAGGGGATCCTATAGTCTATCAGCATTATGTTGGTTGTTTGGACATCACGAAGTTTAAATCTTCATAGCTCCAGCAGTTGGGATCATGTCCATAATCATGCTGGGATCATGCTAAGCAATCCATGATCTGTGCCATGTCGTCGAGATCCCTACTTGAAAGTATTGTTTGCGCACATCATGTATATTGTAGGTTTGCAACGTGAGCCAATAGCCTTGTAGGAGCTACAATCTTCATATGTTTACCAGCGGGTACAACAAAAGCTACCTTGTTACATGTTGCCACCTTAGAACCGCATGTGTCTTTTGTTGTCTGCTCTGTTTGTTAATGTCTATTCTAGGCAGGTCAACAGGAATAGTACGTTGTACATGTAGCACATGTTCATGTTGCTTTTAAGCTATACTTGCTATCTTCTGCGGAGTAACATTCAATGGTGAAAAGAGGACGGGGACCAGGATAGAGAGACACTGATTCCCCTGTCCAGTCTCTATCTTCTCCCTTTATCTGTTCCCAAAGAAAAGAGAAGCGTGACCATGTATTCCATCTCTGTGTCGTCTCTTCAAGAAGTCCCAAAAATTAGACGACAGCAGATAGAGATGGAACAGATGGGCTTCGTTCTTTTCCTTCCAGCCATTTCTTTCTTAGCTAGCAATGTTGACCCCATATTAATCCACCAACCAGTTTATTCATAGGGGGTATTCCCCTCCAAATGTGGTCTGACTCCAACCATTTCACCCAGAAATGGACACCCCGCTGTGAATAAACTGGGGTTGATTCATGCGGGGTCAACATTGCCTGGTTCGGCTGGAGAAGGACTGATAAAGGAAAGGATGGCCCGCTCTCCAACCGTTTCTTCTAGACGAGAGAGCGGGTAATAAGCGAGTGAAAGCGAGGCAAGGGTGTCTGACCGGGCATCCTTTCTCTTTCCTTCGGTCACCTGGAGGGATCCTCCGAGGCTTGAAATAGAGAAAGTCTACCCAACATCATGCTGATAATCATTCATAAACAATGGCTGGACTGATTTATGGTTGGGGCTGAAATCAAGCCTCGTGCATGACATGGTCAAACAAATATTTGAACGCTGCCCGTAAGTCGAGCAAAACATAAAACATGGTGTTTGTTCAGCCATCCGATTTGCGCGCCTAAAAGTATCCGGCCGATTTGTGTGTGTGTAGGTTTGCGCGTATGTTTCGAGTTGGCTCCGTTCAGCTCTCTTGCCCGTATCCCGGCTTTGTCCTGCGTCAAGCCGCTGATCTCTTTGTTCAGGTTCTTGTCCGCAACTGCAGGCTTGCGCATCCCAGAAAAAGCCTGGGTCCCATGATTCGTTCGGGGGCCCAAACATGGTGGCTGCACCATTGGCTTCCGTTTAAACCCCGAGGTCCAAGGCCACAAAACCTCCACCCACCAATCCAAAGCACCAGGTAAGGGACGCCCAACAAACACACCAACAGAAACAAACCTTGATTCGTCTCAGTTCCTCGGAAGAACCAGCTCGAAGGCCATACTTGGGGGGAACCAGTTCCGTGGGGTCAGGCAGTGAGGACTTGCAAGCTGCTACCAGCAGCCAAAGGACGAAACCTACGCCCAAGCCACCCCAAGAGGCAGATACCCTGCATGTTTGTCTCTAAAGCAGAGACAAAAACCACACTTTCCTCTGGGTGCTGTGGCTTTGATGTGGAAACCATCGTAGGGAGCTGGGCATGGGGCTGACGCTTGCCCCAGAACAAACCCCGGCTGCTGGTTCGCGGGGACCCCGGGGACCCCGGGGACCCCAAGCAAATACATTCAAACAAGGCAAGGCTTCGGTCAAACCAGAAGGCAACCAGTCAACCAGAAGCCAACTTTAAAGCGTCCTTGCTTTGACTAGTTGGGATAGAACCCCTGTTCCACAGCGAAGGCAATCCCTCAATCCCACAGCACTGTGAGTGATTGTTTGCCGAAGTGCGCTTTGCTTCCCTCAAAGGCTTCTCTGCCAGCACAGAATAGCCATGGCCACAACTCCGGTTGTGGGTCATGGTTCCCCCAAGAATCCTTGTCTTGTCTAAATCCTGCAAAGGATGGCTTTGACCAGGGAACAATTGCTTTCTGACCCCTGCCGAGGAATTCACTTTTGCCCAGCAAAAGACATATGTAAGATCCTGACTACAAATTCCCCCCGAAAAGCAACAACTATATGACCCACTGGGCCATCCGCCGTAGACTTTGGGGTCCACTCTAAGTCTGAACACGACCGATTCGATTCTCCACTCTCCACCTGTCTTGGATGGGTTCCCTTGGGAACCCATCCCCAGTCAATAGAAACACGGAACTCACTCCCTGCGCCCCCCGGCTTTCAGTGAGGTGCTGGGCCGAGGAGACCTGATGCAATCGATGCGCTCAACAGTCGATTGGGAACCGACCGCTTGTGTCGACCCCAGCCTGCATTTGGGGCAACTCCACAAACCCAAAGGCAACATGTGGGATTTCAAAAGCAGGCTCGGAAAACCAACAAACAGATCTCGCAAATATAAACATGTTGTTTTCTGCGACCAATCACTCCGGATGCTTTCCGTTGTTCCTCCACATTCAACCCCAGCATGGCATCTTGCTGTCGCACTTTCTGGATCTTACGGCATCAAGCCGGGTTGGGGACGTGGGTCACCAATAGTTTGCCTTTCCTAGAACGCGTCAGCATGTTTGCCCCCTGAAGAAACACACCGCCTCAGACTCCAAGAAAAGCTTTGCAATGCACCGGGTTCAGGGGACTGAAGGGATCCTGTTGGATATGGGGCCAGAGTTTTTGGCCTTTGTGGTTCCCGGTTCAAAGCTGAATGACTCCCCATTGCCCAACATGTGTTTCTGGCTTTTTGCAGGTGGGACATATTGTGGATGGACGAAATCCATTTCGCACCACTTGGAAACCATGGGAAACCATGGTTGGTTGGTATTTACAGGGGAATCAACATTCCACGGTGTCTTAGGTGGTGCAGGATTTCGTCCATCCACAGTATGTTTCCCAGAAGATAAAGATTCAAGATCCGACCCACTAGCATTCAAGCAGGCTGTTCCCCCAACAAATAAATCCCACTAGGAAAACAGAGGGCTTTGCTCAGCACACCCGGATGGCGGGTTGAGCTGCAAGCAGAAAATCGACACCTGGTATTGCAGAGGTTTTCTGAGGGCAGCTCACTCGATCTTTCAAACAGTTGTTTTTTTCCAGCTTTGGTCTCTCAGTCGCGTTTTCATAAGGTAACCTTTTATTTTCAGGTCCAGTGAGTCAACCAACCAAAGACAGGAACCCTGCCCTTTTTCCCGTGGAAGCCCACTGGTGGGCCGAAAGCTTGTCGGTGCATGACGAGCTCACCGTGATAAAGGTCCTTTACTTGGGGATCCCTTAGTTTAGCTATTGGAATTATAGTAAAACTTGCAGAGGAATGCATGATGCGTGGGAAAAGCCTCGGAGCTACAATCAACACCTGGGTAGCAGCTGCAAACCCTGCGTCTCAATCGAACTTGGTGCAGCAAAAGGCGCTTTCGATTCCAACATTGAGGGTTTCGGGTCGACTTCTCTTGCAAGTGTCAAAATCGAGAACCACCAACATGGGGTGTGTTTCCCTCTTCCGTTTTAAATGGGCAACTGAGTTCATTTGTAGGGCCAACCCGCAAAAAAAGAAAAGGACGGCGGAAGTCACTGGAGGTCTCAGCTTCAAAGTTAAGCGACTCGGGACGGCCTATCAAAGCGGAGCATTGGCCAACCCCCATCCTTGGAAATGACCAGAAGTTTGCGGGATTCCCCAATCAAACTGGTGGCTTGCCTTTTTGCTTCCCTTGCAAGCCTTACCAACAAAGGAAACCCCTGAAAAAACACACCCTCAAACACACACCTCACCTGGCTATTTATTTCTCTCGTAACGCAAACTCGCGGATCCTTTGAACAGCCCAGCTTTACTCAACAGGGACAAAACAATCAATAGAAACAGCATTCTCCAGCTTCACCACAATACTCCCGAATGGTCCAGCACATCAGCTGGGAGGCCTGGCCGACTTGGATGCTCAACCCACTTGGCAAGATGTTCACCATGGCGGTAGTCTACTTGCGAAGTAAACAAGTCCAATGTGCTTGCTTGTGACTGGCAGTGGCTTTTGAAGCCTAGGTCCTCCAGTAGAGAGGTTAGAATCAGGGTCTCCGTTTTTTTGTCCTTCTTCTTTTTTCTTCTGTGGTCTATTTTAGTAGGGGAACCGAATCTCCCCACCAAACAAGTCGGTGAGTAAGGGCCAGCTGGAAAACCTGGAAACCTGGAAACCCAAGCCTTCTCCTGACACCTTCCCCTGGCGCCTCTGCCAGGAGGTTCCAAACCTGGCGTCGGCAGGCCGCGGAGGCCGAAAAAACGACCCGACACCTTGATGCCCAACGTCCAACAACCTGGAGCTTGTAAAAATTATAGTTTTGGATGCTCAGCTGACATTCGAGTTTTCGAACGTTCTTCAGAAACAATTGCAGATTACCCTCTTTTCCACTAACATGGCACCTCGCAGAGGGTCCCTCCAAGAGGAACTTGATCTTCCAGGCACCCTCCCACAGGGGCTATGTTCGTGGGAGAGAGGGTCATCTTTTCGGCCATACTTTCAAAGGGCACAATGCGAGATTGGCACCAAGCGTTGACGTAGACAGTCAGTATACGGGCCAAGTGTGGCCAATTCAGGCCTCAGCCCTTCTTGAGGTTCGTTGGAGGCTTGCAAGCTCTCCCATGCGTGTACCAAAGTGGGCCAATGATTGAACGCCTTCCAATTGCAGAAAGGGTGGTTGCCTGCAAGTTCTCACTTACTCCTGCGATGTCTGCTGCGTGTCTTTTTTTTGTTCCGCTCCTTCAGCCACAGAGATGGCACCTGCAGGGTTGGCTGGCCAGGAACGGCTTGGACTTGTCGGCCTCGGAATACTGAAGACACTTGCCAGCAAAACTGAGTGCCAAGAGATACTAGGTCCTCCAGTAAAGAGATTCTAAAAAGGGTACCCAATTTTTTTCTGTAGTCTACTCTAGTAGGGGAACACTCGCCCAAAAAAGGGGTAAAGGGCACTACTGGGGGACCTAGGATAGGAATTCCCGCATCGACAGAGCCAGCCCCCGCCGCCCATGGTGCCCAGCAAGCCTTTAAGTTCTTCAAGCGCCCCAAATCAGAAGTCTGGGGTTACGCTGGAGAGCTGGGCTGGACAATGTTAGACACCCAAAATGATTCACAGAGGGTTTGCCGAAAGGGCCCTTCAAATCACACTGAGCTTTACCCTCCCATGGTCTCGTCTTCCAATAAGGCTCCGTGCAACAAACCGTGCGTGTGTGTCTGTGGTACTCGCTTCAGGTTGGTTGAGCTTCAGGAGGCAAGCCGCTTAAGGGGTCCCGGTATTTGGACGCGTATTATCCGTATTCTGTTGGGACGCGTTACCCGGGGATCGCACCCCCCGTCGCCAGCGCCTTGTAAAGCTGCTCCAAGTCGAGGAGCAGCAAAGCCTCGGTTCTTCGTCCGAAGGCTTCGGTTAGTTGGCTATGGGATGGAAATACCCAGCTACCCGCACATGATTTCTTCCATTTGCTTTTTCGCCCCCTGGAAAATAAGTCCAGTAGTCATAGATTCCCTTAGGATTCCCTTTAAAGCCAGCAGGGGAAAATGAAAAATGTTCTTAAGCAAATGGAGGTGATAGGCAAAGTGAACCCGTTTTGGGGTCTAACAGTTGTTGTTTGCCGGGTTCCCCAAACAAAAAGAGGCTTCACAAAGTGCCAATGAACAACTGGGTGTGTGTTGCGCGCGTTTCCAAAGCACTTTGTGGATGGGAAGCAACCACATAAAACTCTCAAGCCACCACCAAACTAGTGTAGCCTCAAAGAATCAACATGCGCATGCAGCAACACGCTCTCGGGGCAAATTTCAGCGCAGGCAAACTTAAACCCATCGTTCAAATAACCGACCCAAGGCATACTTAAACCCAGGCGTAGTTGATCTCCCAAAAAAGAGAATCCCTGGGTGTTGAGTCGAAATTTGTATAGAGTAATCAACGACTTGAGCAGCGCCGAAACCCGTGTACTTTTGGTTGCATACCCATGTGCTGGTCTGGTGGAATCCTGCACGCACTCCCCCACACACACATAGACACACACACACAGACACAGCTGCTAGAGTCTCCCTGGGCTCTCCAGGCATCCTCCCCAGCGTCTCGTGCGGCCTGGCGAGAGTTTCAGGTGAGGGCACTCCTTTGAGTTGGGGATGAAATGATTCCGCCCCCGTAAAAGATAAGTTGGAGCACCTCCCAAAAACCCAGCCTATGAGTGTTGATTGGTTCCTGCGGAAAGCAACCACCAGTGCGCTTTATCGTCAACCTTGGCCGGAACAACATGAGCCCGCCGGCCGCCTCTCCAAGGTCTGCCACGGTGTTGCGCGCTCAAGATCTTGGATAAATTGCCGGTTCTCAGAGACTCAAGGTCCTCAAACAGGGTTGATTGCAAGGGCCTTGACTCCAGACCCTTGCTAAGCGTCTTATGGGTTTGACATTCTTGGAGCCCGCCTGTGCAATTAGAGGAATCTCTTTTTGGCATCGGAAAACTTCTGCTACTGTGGAAGGGGTAGGTGGCTGGGAGTGGCGGTTTGGGCCCATGGGCGGTCTAGCTTATCTACTTCACCCCGCGTTCACAGAGGTCATGCCCTGCCTATCGAAGCAGCTAGTCAAGCTGAGGACCATTCTAGGGGTAACTTCCATTTCCATTCCAGGGATCCTTCTTTCTAGAAGACCACCAAACACCCTTGGGAAATGGCAGGTTTTTGGAAAAGAACGAGGGCTGAAAAAAATCCAAAAGGAATCAACCCCTGGAACCATAAGTGAGGCGCTTCAGGTGCTTGGGCTTTCCATTAGGATGCAGTAGGCACAACCGAAAACACACTTGGAGGTCTGCGGGAAGCCCATGGTCAAGGATCTAGAGTCCTTCGTTTCTGGCCGCACATGATTGAAGACAAGGGGTGAGTCGAATACTAACCTTCATCTACCCAGCGGCTATTAGATGTGGCTCATCATTGATACCCATACGAAAATCCGGCTCGACAATCGCAGTGCTTCCAGCCACTATAGTAGGGAACACTTCAAATCTCTGCTGGCTGCAGAGCCAAATCCACGCTCCGAGCCAAATCAATTGTTCTTTTTCGGATGCGGCACACATGAGAATCCCTTGCGGCAAGCGATCGGAACCCGTCTGTTGAAAGCGCCCTGACTGGTGCTAGGTCCTCCAGTGGAGAGGTTTGAATAAGGGTACCAACTTTTTCCTGTAGTCTATTTTAGTAGGGGAACCCTCCCAACCCAAAAAGGGGTGAGAAAGGGAACCTAGCTGGGACCTAGGGCGAGTCACCAAAGAGTCACCCTAAGCTTTTGATCGCAGGCGTCGCAGGCTTCCGCGGCGGAAGCCCAGAGGCACCGTTTTTGCCCAGCGTGAAGTCTGTGCCATGTCGAATCTCTACATTTCTGGGCTGCCCTCAGATGCCCCGCTAAAAGTGACTAACTTTTTGTGGGTTGAATGAAACTACCACTAAACACCAAAAAGCTAAAAGGCTAAGGGTGGGAGCCACCAAGATTTGACACATGCCGGCGCGAGCACGGGGGAAAAACATCTCCCCGCATCTCTTGCTTTAACAACCATATGGCATTGACAAATGAATGGGACTAAGCTGAAACCAGCGCAATCCACCATTCATGAATCCCCGACTACAGTTGGCCAAGAATAGATGGGACGGTATCCACATTTTGGTTGAACAATCTTTACTTCGGCACACCTACCAGAAATTAGTGGTTGAAGTTGGAAGGGGAGCAAATATATATTTTTTAGCAGGTACGTGGGGATTTCAAACACTAAACCACAACAAGCAAACATGTAAAATGTTTCCCAACAACAACCACGTGTCACCCAGTGATCCTCATAGCTCGCTTCAGCCCGCGCACAAGCAAGCTCGACGACCGCTACTGCCGCTCGGCGCACCTCCGCCAAAGCACAGGCGCCATTCTGCGCGAGCACTGCCTTGGCGATTTCTGAGGCAGAGCCCTGGTCCGATTTTCTTGAACGGAAGCCCGCAACAAGGTTCTTTGAGCCATGGCGCAAAACATTTGATAAGCAGGAATTGCCCAAGCCTGGTAAAAGCGATTTATAGTTCGGCAATGGATAAATGGGTAAAACTAGGATAAAACCAGGCAAACCGAATTGAATTTCCCCATAAGAAATGGAATGAGATATTGCTCAACATGGATAACACACGGATAGTATTTCCCGCGTCACGCCGAGAAAGCACCAATCTCACCTTCTTTCGGGCAAATTTGCCCTGACTAAGACATGGAATGGATAAAACTAGGATAAAACTAGGCAAACCAAATTTCCCCACAATTTCCCCCTGACTAAGACATCTAGGTCCTCCAGTAGAGAGGTTAAAATAAGGGTACCCTTTTTTCCGTAGTCTAGTAGGGGAACCCTCCCCCAAATAAAGCGGAGAGAAGGAACACCTAGCTGGGGGACCTAAAAACCTTACTTCGGGCATTCCGGCGCCATGGGATAAAAAGCGTCCGCCTGCGTCCGAAGTCCCGCCTCGCCAGGCCGCGGCTCCACGCCCCCTGAGACGATGGTCAGGCGGTCCCGGGCATCGGACTGGCGCCAGAAAACGAGCAGGCAAGCAGGCGGCGGTTTGAAGTGAAGGCGCTGACGGTACAGTTGGTCAAGAATAGATGGGACGGTTTCCACATGCTGGTTGAACAATCTTTACTTGGGCAAATCTACCGGAAATTATTGGTTGACGTTGGAAGGGGAGCGGAAAAAAAACAAACAACATGGACAAAAAGCAGTTAATTAAGTGGTTGGAGTTCAACCGCTAAGCCACAATAAGCAAACATGTAAAATGTGTCCCAACAACAACCATGAATACAACGGACAACTCCTGAAAGATATGTAGAAATCCGTGGCTGGTAGTGGATGAAACAAGATTCGCAGCCCATCCAAGCATTCCACGCCACATGTTTTCCACGCCACATGTTGGTTCGACATAATGAGGAGAGTTCTGCACATGCACACGCACGAGAAACGGCTGCGAGACATCCAGGTGCCCAAAATCGTCAAGCGAACCATCTGCCTGCCGCCAGTTGCCCAGTGACCCTGGTGTGAACAGCAAACCCAAACAGGGATTGACACTTCTTAGCGGGGAACTTCCAAACCTAAAGGTAATGGCTGGTTGTGTTGGATTCACTCCATGCTCAATCTTCAGGATGATATAGGGAAACAAGCATGTTCCAACATGGTAAAACCTAGGGTTCAACCCCCCTTCAAATGTTATGATTATTTAGATGGTGAAATCCTGTTGAAGAAGAATAGTGGTTGCAGAAACCCGGGTGGTTTTAATGGTGGTTGGGACTCCCGGGGAAAATCTTAACGGTCAAATCCGAAAAAGAAGCCTAAGGCCTGACCGCCCCCCCAGAACCCCCCCCCCTGCCTCACTCACAAGCGCCTCAATCTCTGCGGCCTGAAGTGCCAGCCATGTGGATGGTTGCAAAATCCAATTCGCACCACTTGGAAACCATGGGAAACCATCTTGGTATTTGCAGGGGAATCATCATGCCAGGGCTCCTGAAGTGCAGGATTTTGTCCATCCACATGGGCTACGTGCCACAGACATGGTTCTCAGAAAGGAACCGAAGGGTTTCGCGCTCCCAAACCTCAAGGACGAAGGCGCCAAGCTTCTACCGGTCTCTAGAGCAACCCCAAAGAGAATCAGTGACAAGGCGCCGAGTGAAACGCATTTGGCCCATGACTCAGCAAAGACAATTCCCAAAACTTGAGGGCACCACAGTCTCATGCAGGGTAGATTAGCCAGGTTACCGGCGGACCAGGAAGGCTTGGTTCCTCAAACGACGCGAGTGGGGAGCCAAGCGCATCACCTCAGAGGGATGATTCCTTTGCAAAAACAAATCGGCTCTAAGGAAGGCAGACTCAACACGCTGGATCGCATGCCACCGGGCAGCTTAGAGACTTTTTGTTTGTTGTTCCCTTTCCTCACCTCCGATCAATAGAGACTAGGACCTCCAGTGGAGCGGTTAGAATAAGGATACCCTTTGTTTCGGTAGTCTATTTTAGTAGGGGACTCCCCAAAAAAAGGTGAAAGGGCACTACTGGGGGACCTTGGAGAGTTCCCCCGCAACATTTGAGGGAACTAAAGAAAAAAGTCACTTGAAACGAACTTGGGGGAGTCCTTAATATGGCTAAGCACTCCCTCCCAAATGGCTGGTGCGCATAAATTCACCAGACCGTTTTCAGTTAGAATGACAATTCACCATCGAATCGCCTCCGCGGCAGACCCCGCGGCAGTGAAAATCTTCACGTTGTTCCCCTTCTGCGCCTGGTATCGCGCAAGTTTTCTCCCCATATGTTCTAACCTGAAAATATTCGGAAACTCATGTTAAACTGGCACCAAAAGGTAATGTGTCGAACACCCAAAAGGGGACCTATTAGGAAGCCTGTCAAAGGCTGTTATGAACCCAGGTGGATGGACAACATCCTGCAGCTGATAGGTGAACAATGTGGGTGTGTTTGTTTTTAAGGTTGCCCTTGAACCGTAATTGGGAGAATTACAGTACCAAGGGGTCGGGAAAACCATACAAAGAAGCATAGTGCTGGCACAAGTACAATTCTCCGACCCAAATCAAAGGCTTCCCACTATTCCTACAAGACACTTTATCATTGGTGAAGTTGAGCGCAAACTCAAACCTTTGTGAGGTCGCCGTTTACCTAATAGGCTTGCGAAACAATCGATCAACACATGCAACCCACAGTACAGTATACAAAGTCCCTAGCTGTCTCCAAATCAGATCATCTATATATATATATTCATATAACCAAACATGCCAAAGTGAGGAGTAGAATGTCTTGGCTTAGAGGTCCCAACTCCACCACCTCAGGACGCCACATTAGCCCAGTGGAAAGTGACCATCTTGAAGCCGTCCCAGAACCCGATTTTTTTGGTACAGTCGTCAGTTTTAATGGGAAGCACCCAAGAAAACATTTGTGTTCAAAAAAAGAGAGGCACCTCTAGAGGTCTGGGCCATCCACGCAGCTGAAGCTCTCAAGCCTTTGGGCAGCTGACTTCTTTCCAACATTCAACTTGGTTGACGTTGGAAGGGGAGCAAAAAAATGAAACATCTTAGCAGTTCAGTGGTTGATTTTCAACCACTAAGCCACAATTAAGCGAAAATGTGAAACATGTTTTCCAACAACCAGGTCACACCAGCCAAGCCAGACATCGAAGAGTTACGCAGAGTTTGCCCATCAAGCAGTTTGCTCTTTTGTCCCTCGGCTGACAGAATCTTTGATTCTTTGAGCCCATCCCTGGTTGAAGCGTGACCAAATCCCAGTGCTGAACCGGATCGGCACAGAAACTCCCCGAGTTCGAGGAGCATTGAGCACGGGATCCCGAAGCAAAGTGCAACATGCGCAACATGACCGGACCGCCGGGAACGCGAAGCACGATCCATTCAAAGCCGCCCCAAGAGACCTCTGCAGAAAACAGAACGCGGATGGCCAGACCGATAACAGATGAGGCGTTGCTTGGGACCACTCATGTACAAGGGGCCCCAATTTTTGAGGCCTCGGCACAGTGCCCAGCTGCGACAGGCATGGGCTCGAAGTTCTTGCACTGTGTGCAAGCCTTTTCGAGGCCTGAAAGGGAATGTATCCTATGTGGCCATGGGTCAAAATCCCGTACCCTTAGTGAACATCCCAATCGCCACTAAAATAGAGTAAAATGGGTGGTGCACCTACCTCAAAATTGTACCACTGGTTTTGACCCACAGCCATGTCTGAAATCTGCACGCCGTGCAAGTGCAAAGGCAAGGGGCCAGCAGCAGCAAGCGATGACTTCCGCGTTGCCAGCGACAGCGTATACAGCGCTAGCCATGCCCGATACACAGCCGAAGCGAGCGGCCTTGGCGCCCCCGGGCAGGACTGCACACACTTTTCAGACGCGTACGGCGCAGCTGAACATTGAGGGGTCCTGTCAAAAAACAAGTTAGAAACTCCAGCCGAAGGAGCTGGTCACAGCGGGGTTTGAACGGACCTCGCTCGTTCGAAGCCTCAGCCAACCCGCCTTGACGATATGGGCCATGTACTGGAAGAGCTGGTTCTGCCTCAGTTTCTATGAGCTTGGGAGACCTCCAAGAGGAAACTGGAAGCACTTTCTTGTCTGAGGGACTCCTCTTTGGGGTGTAACCGAAAGGGAACCGCCCATGTTGGGTTTTTTTTCGCTGGAAACAACCCATACTTTATTCAGTCCAAGAAGGTAGTCTGAACAACAGCCCGTGTGTCTGCACCTGAAAACCCACCTGATCCTAGATGCCTCCCTCTCGTTGGTGATATGCCGTCCGTCAAAACCCACGCGGCTACAATCAGAAACGCACATTCTGACACCGACCGTTTAAAGCGGTCCGTGGTGTCAACATTTAACATATCGTGCCCATTTGGGCTTGCATCAAAATAGGAGAACGCCCAGTATCGTTCGTTTGCTAAAAAAGCTTCAACAACCCCAGGGAACACGGCCGGGTTTTGAGAAGAACGGTGCTTGAAACCAATGGGGAATCACACTCTAGAAAGGCTAGGTCCTCCAGCAGAGAGCTTAGAATAAGGATACCGTTCCTTTTTTCTGCAGTCTATTTTAGTAGGGTTGAACCCTCCCAACCAAACAAGGGCAAAAGGGCACTACTAGGGGACCTAGGTATAGAATCGCTGAGACCCCACGTACTGAACTCCTTCTTTCCCCTCAGGTGGCGGCGAGAGACCGCTGGGCAGGCGCAGAAGCATAGATTGCCTGGCTGAATCAGGCAAAACAATCTTGTGGTCCCTGGGGGCCTCTTCCCAGTTGTTCAGTGACCATGGAAAAAAAGGGAACCCTTTTTGGGGAAGACCATTTTTAGTGGGGCAGCAACCCAAAAAAAGGGAAAAAGGGTGCCACTGAACAACTGAGTCTTTGGAAAGAGGGGGTCCAAATCTTCGAGGAGTCCATCTTAACTTTCAGCCATATGTCTATCTATCCGAACCCTGAAGGCCGGAAACTGATGGAAAAGCCAAAGCCGCGGATTCGAAGTCTGTGCCTCACCCTCTGTTTTAGCTTCGATGTTTGTTTGCCGTGGTTCGCTACGGCAGCGGTTCCGCACCCCTTGGCTGTAGCCTACTGGAAGTCTAGAAGATGTGGACATCGCCGGTCTCCCGCAACAAGAAAGAATGGAAGTGGCCGCACAAAGCCTGTCTATGCTTGGAAAAAAAATATGTCTGCTTCTGGACCCGAAAGGGGCATTGGCTTGCTTTCGATGGGCTGCAGAGAGTCATTTCAACGACATGAACAGAATTGGCCCTGGAGCTTGATGGGGGAATTTGGTGATTCCCCACTATGTCCTCCCAACACTCATTCTGGGTGACCAACAATTTGGTAAGTTGCTCACACCTCCAAATCATTTGGCAGCGATTGCAAAAGAACTTTCGCCGCAGCTTTGAAAGCGAGAGCAGTCAGCAAAGGGCTCAAAATCCCACTGGAAAAAGGCCCTACCCGCCCGCACATTGCCTGGGGAGGGGATAACTCATAAACTTAGTCTCCTTCCCAAGATCCGAACCAGGCAATCATAGGGATGCCCGTTTCAATAATAAGAATCAGCAAAGACCGCAGCGTTATCTTAGGTGCATTTACCTGAGGGAAAGACACCATAGTATGCTTTCCAAGACTCAAGACACCTAAAGAGTCGGTATGACTCCCCCCCTCCACGCGTCTGGGCCATAGCTGTGTCCATAGCTTTGGTCAGCCATCTGCTCCTTTTCTCAGCTCGCCGCTCTTCTGCATCTGGCTCGTAGCGGCGGAGCTTGAAAAAACCGCACCTCACACAGCGGCGCCCTGGCAACCCAACCAAGGAAGCGGTGATGTGTAGCGGAAGCCGCCGTAGTGCTTGTACCATGGGTCGAAAGCCCGTACCCCCTGTGAACATCCGAATCCCCACTAAAACAGACTAAAATGGGTGTACCCGAAAATGGCACAATTGGTGTTGACCCACAGCCAGGTTGCTTCCCTGGTTAGGAACTAGAATGCGTTGCCAGGTGCAAGCGTGGCTGGAGCTGAAGCAGTTCAAGGCCAACACATAGGTCTGCACTTTCTAATTTTCACGGTGGATCCGCAACTAGTTTCACACCCAAACCAGACCTGCACGCTTGACTGGCCGGGAACAGTTGGAAGCATGCTTGGGCTTCACTCAAATAAGGAAACATCATAACCAAAAAAACACATCTGCGATGAACATCGCCTGGACTTTTTGTCGTCAGTCCTTCCAGTTCCCGCACTGAAAGGCCCTTCGACCCAAAGCGCGTTTCGCTCCCTGGGAACCAGCGGCGGCGCGTCGAAGAACACACCGCCCAATGGGCAAGTGTCTGCAAATTCCAAGGCAACAAACATAGGATATCTCTAGGAATGTTGACCCAGGATTAATAAACCCGTGCCATTACTAGGGGGTTGTTCCCACCCCCTATTAATCAACCAGGGGTTTCTTAATCCGGGGTTAACATTATCCTTCTAAACTCCAATAGGCACAAGTCTGTGGCTGGGAACCGAAGACATCGACTTTCTTCAGAAGACATCTCTGTTTCTTTCGTCCCCTCTCACAACTGCTCATCCCCCGGTCGAAGATGGCCTCCGAGCTCCGAAACATGTGTGGAATCGGAAGGTCTCGTAGGCTTGGTGTGACCTTTTTCCCCTCCCCCTCCCATAGGGGTTGGGGATATGGTGAAACTGGCACGGCCCTTTGGTCGCAAGCTGCAGAGAGCGGTGACTCGATGCACCGGGCGACAAATCTGCACTGCCTTTTCCCTGTCTGAACCCCCAGAAGGAAAAAACGGGTACCGCTCGGTGAAATCCTAGGCACCTCCCGTAGTGGGCAGGTGCTCGTTCAGACGCGATGCGAAGTTCCTTATGGCTCATCACTGCTCGCTGCCTCAGCGCCGGGCTTTCGAGTTCCTCGAACCTTTTGGCGGCCTTTGCTGGATTGCTTTTAGGGCGGAGAAGTCTGCATCCATCTCACTTCCTGAGTGCATTGGCCAGACAAAAGTCCAAACTGTTCGTTTTCACTAAAATGGTCTTCCCAGAAAATTTAAAGTCCAGGTGCAGAGAGTGAACCATAGGGTCCTTCAGGGGTGTGCATCGCTATCGTTGTCCAGGTTGGAGGGTCCTCCGAGCCAATCAAGGGAGTAACATGGCTGATCTCTCCGAGAGGAACTTCAGGGCTTCAGGACTAACCAAACTTCATGACACTGGGTGGCGTGCGAAATAGAGCCAATGGCAACAGTGCCCTCTTTGCTTCCCTTCGAGCGTCCCAAACAGGATGTCCTTCTCCATTTGCAGGACACCCACACCTGGTGCACAGGCTTCTCGTCAGCCAAATATCTCCAGAAGGTCCCTTGAATTGCAAACAGCAAACACAATTCCATCCTAGCCTGTCAACATCGCACCGCGGAAGCAGCCAAAAGGTGATATGAAAACCACCACAAGGAAAATAAGCTACCTCTAAAGCTAACTACATGGTTTCCCAGTCCCTGTGCATCCATCCCTTGGCTCCCTGCAAGTCATCTGAAGGGCACCTTCTGGATCTTGGTAGCCGCAAACTCTAACCTCGCCTATTTCCCTATGAGCTTGTCTTTTGAGGGAAGCCTCAGAGGGCCGGTTTCCGTTTGGTGTCCCTTTAAAACACGCCCAAAAAAGGGTATCCTCTGAAAACGACACACCCTATGGCTTCTCGGGTCCGCTGCATTCCAGCCTACTGGGCCAGATTCACCAGATCTCAGTTGGGGCGGAACCTCACGTATTTGGGTCTGCCGGTTCTCATTGGGTGGGGCACTCAGTGGGGAATCGTCACTGGGGAACACCCCCCGATCAATAAACTGGGGTTGATTAACGACAACTACCAACTACCAAAGGTTGCAAACACATCTCTCCCACAAAAAGTATAGGGACAGCATCTTGCCAACTCCGAGTTGCATGCGGTTCAATTCGGAAAACTCACCCGAGACATGCTCATGACATGGCTCATGAGCACTTGGATCGATGAGTCGATGATCACAGCCCTCCAGTGGCCTTCCTTCGGGGGGTCCCCTAAAAACAGTTGACACCTCGATGGCCTGGCAACACAAAGCTACCTTGACAAAATGACCGATGCCGTTGGTGCCAGAGATATCCCATCTCACCTCATCAGCAACATGAGGCAGTATGACTGATAGGATCTGGTCGAACACATGATGCAGCTATCTAAAGCAAACTTACTCTAGTGCGTATTGGCTCATCAAATCATCGGCAAATTATGCTTTTCCAGGCTATCATTCGACACCAAGAGACAAACTCCGAGTAACGTGGTTGATAGGAGAAACCAAAGGGGAATTAAACTCTTGTCTTTACGTGTACCATACCTTTCGCCACGCTATGTCTTCTCGGTGAGTTGGACAAGTTCACAGCTGAGCAAAAGGTCTATATTTGTGGATGTTTAGCTGACTTAGCAAATAGGTTGTATTGAAGGTTCGAACTGGAGAAACTGGGCTTGGTTCCCTGTACCGTGGCTTGAACATATGAGTACTATAAGAGCATGTTGTCGGATCCATCCAGGACGGGCCACGCTAACCCCATGATAGTGGGCTTCCTGTCTGGAAGGCACTCGGTTCTTCCACAGGGGCTCCGACCTGAAGACGTAGCCGACTCGGCTCATTGCGGCGATGAGCTGCTTAGCGAAGGCTTGCAGCAGTTCATGCAGCTTGATGACATGAGCGAGCAACATAGCCGTGCCCAATGAGTTTCGAGCCCATTTCCGGATGTCGTGGAAGCGATCTGGGCGACGATTGCCCTTGCCTTGGCACGGGCCAGGGTCAAAACGGCTTGGCAATGCTCGTCGTGGTCAAGTTGCAGTTACATCTAGGCAAACTTCCATATCAACCTAACCTGACATAAGGGAATCCTCGGGGTAATCATAGGTAAGCTTGCTTTAGAGCTCACGGAAAAAAAAATAATGTCGGGAGCTGCATGCTTGGCTGACCCACATCCCATTTGGGATGCATGCCTTAAGGTCAGCCGCCGAGAGCAATTATGGTTGCAACTAAAGGGTTGATAACCATCTCCACTTGCCCCAAGTGAACGGGTGTTTTGACCATGGCACAAATGGGTGTGTCTCGCTCAACATAGCGACCCCCGATTTGGGTTTGGGTGTGAGATTTGCTGAAGGGGCTACCATGGGGCCCTGTAGTGTTGAAAACCAACCAAAAAACAGAGATAACAAAAGTCGTGGAAACCTATAATATACTCAAACCACGAAACAAAACTCCGGGTCATGTTGGCAATCGAACTTGCGTCTTCCAATGGGCACACCATGCCGAAGGGTCCCCCGGTCAACTCGAGGACTATCGAGGACTAGTGGTCACGGCACCTGTTGGTAGCTGGGAGCCTCTCGCAATGAAAGCAACTCTTGCCGGCGGGAACCATGGTACATTTGTGCAAGAGGGCGCAGAAAGACTACCGGTGTGTTCAAATGTTAGATAAAGACAACATGCTTCTTTCGTTTAGCGGAGCAGCTTTCCCTAAGGCAATGGTTTTCGCAATGATAGGAGTTCATGTGACGAAAAGCCGGGGTTGCATTCAAAACCATGCTGCTCGTGGGTTGGATTTTCTGGATGCCTTCAGCGAGTGACTTTGTCACTGAGGCCACCGCCTGTCATCGGACTGGCAAGCGGAAAGCGCTGGCGGCGGTGGCTTTGCTATCCGCTCGAGGCCTGCCTTAAGAAACCCAGTTGGAGAATCTGGGAATTGGGCATACTAACAAAAATGGTGAGGATCAACAAGCTCTGGCCAGCTTACTACAATGGTGAGCCCAAGAATTGGGAAAATCCGAGATACGACTACAGCGGGGTGGGTTACATCTAGACTTAGTAGTACCAGTATCATTCTTGCCAAGTGACGAGGGTGTCCTTCGCCAAGTGACGGGGCGCCCGGATGCTAGTCTTGGGTATCTTTGATCGGAGTGTCCACGACTTTGCTACAGAGTTATGTTGGAAGCTACCGTTCACTGAGGGCAAATGACACCATCACCCTTTGAAGGCACCCTTGGCACGGAACCCCGATTCCACAAATGGGACATGTCAGGAACCACACAAGTTGGGGACCACCAGCTGACCCAAGGAACAGAAACTAAAGGCCCTAAACCCCGCCCAGCGAACTCCCTACAACTTGGGAAAGAAAGCGAGTATCTAAACTGGATTGGCCAAACCGACCCCCCTGCAGCAAGTGGAGCTTGGGGAAATGATCCTCCTTTCTCAGAAAACTTTTGGGGACCCGACAAGGCCCCGAGGAGAAGCGGACATTCGCAATCTTCTCATTAGGCATGAATCCACGTCAAATGATGTGGGGGTTGATCCAAATGTCCTTTTCATGAATTGACCAGTAGTGCAAACAACCAACATAGCTTTCCTCACTAAACGGGGAAAGTCCACCATGTTCATGTGGGGGCCAGCAATACCCCATGTGTGGAACATGTGTGCTGTTGCTTTCCTTTTAGGAATTACTCAACATGCATGATTTTTATTCATCGCGCCCAGAAATCCTTGAGTAAACCCTCCACCAGGACCTCCCAATGACTGTGCTTCCCATCTTCAGGCGCCACCTTGAACTTCGGCTCTGGTGAATTCCCAGCCCCAGACCACTGGTTGATCTTGAGGGCGCGAAGGGAATTCGGATCACTGGACTTAGATTACACCGAGCCTTTGACCCTATGGGGATCCATGTCTGCCCGGCTCCGAAGCCACGATGCCAGCCTGGAAGTCGACCGCCCATAGGGCTCCAGCCGGCTCGAGCGAGGAAAACCACCAGATCTTGCAGGCTGGGAGTCGGAAGGCCGTCGTGACTCTAAGCAAAAGTGTGAAGGAGGTGCAGTACGTTGAATCGAGCCTTCAAAATGTCGGGGCGTTTCTGCCGGCAAGAAGTTGCCAAAGGGAGGGCCAGGTTGTGTGGATGGCTGCTGTGAAAAGCAGCCGCCAGACGGGCATGCTCCAAACTGGTAGTCTGTGCCGTGGTTGCGCGCTTCTGCTGGCAAACAGCTGCCCGACACATGTGTTGCAAACTGCGAGGCAGGCTGTGTGGCTGGCTGCTGCTGTGACGAGCAGGCGCCAAACGACCATGCTGTAAACTGGCAGTCGGCGCCATGGACGGGCTCTTCAGCTGGCACAAAGTTGCTCGACAAATGTGTTGCAAACTGCGAGGCAGGCTGCGTGGATGGTTGCTGTGAAAAGTGGCCACCCCATGAAGAGGCTGCAAACTGGGAATCGGAGTGGGAGCCATGGATAGGTGCTTCTGCTGGCCAAAAGTTGCCCGACGGATGCAGCGGCTGCGCTGGATGCGGTTGCATGAAAGCCTGCCGTGAAAAGCCGCTGCCTGTCTTGAACTGGGAATCGGCGTGCCTGGATGAGCAAAAGCTTGCAGGAGCTGAGATCTCATGCCAGGATGTGAGCGAGACAGCGGCTTGATCCCCGCATTGGCCTTGAACTTCAGAGTCTCGCCGTAACTCTGGCACTTGCTCGATGCCTCTGAAGGCCATCGAGTGCGCCTACGAGTCCAATTGGCCCCTTGCGAGAGAGGTAAACAGGGGTGAAAGGATACACCACCTAAACTCACCCACTGCAGGCAAAACAAAAAAACTTTGAAACAGCTGGCAGCTGGTACAGGTGGTATTGAATTTGGCGGACGTACATCCTTTGAATAGGACTGGGTGCAATCAAGAGGGCCAAGTGGGTGGAACTTACCAACCCAATGATGAAAGCCCAACGATGCACGTGTTGATTGGGAGGAGTACAGGCCTCAAATGTACGTAAGATTAACCCCTGAAAAGCCCTCCAAAACCATTTGCGGATGCTCAACCCCTTTTAACCCCGTTTCGCCCCTTTCAACCCCTTTCAACCACAATGGGACCTCTCCAAAGGGCCATCGTCGGATCCATCACCATAACTCTCTGGCCACATACCTTGCGTTGATGGCGTAATGGTGATGAAGACTTATTCAAGCAGCTAGATCAACTCAATGAATGATAATAGGCACATCCCCAATTGAACAATTCATCATTCATCATTTGCTGGTTCTTCAAATGGGTGGTCGTCAAGCATATGGCGTTATTTTGGACCCTTGCGCCGGATTGTTTGAAGATCTATTCATCCCCGTTTCCCAGGGCAAACAGGCAGTTGCAGCATTCCTAAAAAGTGGATGAATTCCGTGGCCGGCTCTATGCCAGCGCCACTTTCAGGGAGTCCAAAACAAGCTAACTGTGATTGTGGAAAGTAGACCTTTCCGTGCAGCTCTTGGGTGTTCAGCACATGGGCTCCCGGATGGAGGAGTTTGTGCATCCACAGTGACGTGGGCAAGGAACATAGAAACTCCTCCGAGATGGTTGGTTTCCCTTTTAATGCCAACCACGAAGGGGGTTCAGCATTTTTGGAAAAATCCCACAGCAGTCCGCTTTGCCATCCCCCCCTGCTTTGAACTCTGCCTGCGTCGGAGCCCAACTGGTCTCACCTGCACCCGGTTTCGGTTTCCACTCGTTTCCTCCAAGGGCCTTAGGGCTCTTTTGGGCCTTTTGGAGGAACTGGGTAGCAGAACATCTCGGGTTCACCCCTCCAAAAACACTCGGTTGACGTTGGAAGGGGAGCAAAAAACCAAATTTTAGCAGTTGAGTGGGGATTTCAACCACTAAACCACAATAAGCAAAAATGCAAAATGTTTTCCCAACAACAACCATGAACAGGAAAGAAGAGCACTGGAGGTGGGGGTTTTAGGGTTGGGGACAGTTTGGAATCCTATGAACTCAGAAAACCGCCGATGTTCCAGTTCTGCCTGGGAACTGGCGGGGAGCCCCAGAAATTTGGCGAGGCCATGTGCCCAGGGTGGACAGCAAGTGAAGGCAAAACCAGCTCGAATGGACAGAGGCAATACTTGCCGAAAAAACAACGCTATGAGAGACACCAGTGTCCGTTCATCGGCGTCGGCGCATGCCCTGCACCCAAAGACAGTTTCGATGACAGTCACACGCAACCTCAAACCAGTGGAAAGCATCGATCAACCAAACTGCCAGTTCTTTGTGCTTTCCTGAAACCTGAAACACTAGGGCGGTTTCGCACGAGGCAAAAAGGACAGCCTGCCGTCAAATCTGGCGGAAGAAAACACCAGGCCCAATGCACGGAGCGCCTTCGGCCCGAGCTCTGGTCGGTGTAGCAACTGGCCTGAACCTCAAATCCAAAGTGAACTACCAGAATCATACCTGTGTTTGTTTTTAGGGATCCTTCTGAATTTACCCCCTTTCAAGTCAAACCTGAAAGGCAGCCATAACTGAAACTACATCTTGCAGTTGGCATCAAATCTCAGATATATGAACTCACAATCAACATCGGACTTGTTTCGCAGGCACACCTTAAGTTAGCACGGCAGTAGGTGGTCGGCAGGCATCTATTTGTTCAGTACCGGTTCGGCAGTTGCGCAATTCTGGTTAGCGTTAGGCTGGGTGGGTGGGACAGCGCATGCATACCTCTTGATAGGATGCTAACAAATCCGCTGACCCCTTGCAAAAAGGGGCCCGCGGGAAGGGTGGTGATAAATCTGTTTCAAAATCACCATTGTGGTGATCATCATCATCGTCATCATCATCATCATCATCATCGACACAAGGGGTGCTCCGAAGATAGTTCAAACTCATCATAGTCATCATCATGATGATCCTCAGCGTAGTCATCATCATGGTGGTTATCATCATGATGGTCATCATCATCATCACCATCATAATCATCATCCGGGTGCAAAGCCGCATGTCGTCATCATCCTCGTCATATCATCCTCATCATAGTCATCATGGCTGATCAGGACTGCCGCGCTGTGCGCCAACCCGTGTGATGCGATGTGTGGCAAGCAGGCATGCCGAGGTAGTCTCCCTGTCTCGCCCGGCGAATGCTCATTTCGAAGCATTGCCTGCTGCAGCAAGTTGTCGAATGTGACCTTGCCAGCACTCCTTTTCAGCGTGTCTGGCGCCCGCTGGGTCAATGAGCTCCGGTACTGCCTCCGTTGGGCGCGACGTGTCTCCCAGCAAAACGGGCAAGAATTTGATAAGCCTTAAAGTACGGTCCGGAAAAGCTCAAAGCACTGCGCACGCCTGGAAACCTCGAAAGCAACAGGCTTAGTCCAGCCTTCTGCAGCAACTCGGCGAAGGCAGCACCAGGCGCCCACAAGCCTACCGCTTCCCAGGCAAGCGCTCCTACTGCTCGGGAGACACCCCAGCCCTTTGCAAAAGGTGCACCACAACCTTCTCGAAGACATCAATTGCAAAGGCTGCGTCTTATCCTTGCTCAGCAACGACGCTTTTTCATACCCTGCCCTGCAACAATAACCCACTATCTCAGTCAATCCTTGAAGGAAATGGTAACCCTTGGTTACAAGCTCCATTGCGCACACCCGCCAAATGGGCAGCTGCCTGGACTATCTCGTCGTAGGTCAAGTCGTGAAAGTAGGGAGGGTCCTCCAAGAGCAGGTTCTGCAACGCCTGCTCAGACAGCCTGTCCGGAAGTATCTTGTTGCACACAGAAGAAAACTGGCCTATGAGGAAGCGTGTGTCAGTCCTCCGACAGACCCAGGCTTCTTTGCACGCCCACCATATTAGGTTGCGGACCTGGAATTCGGACTGTCCAGCGGCGGAGTTATTCTTGTAAATGTCATGGTCCATGATCTGGTTCAGGTCCTCCAGCTCGCCACCCTTGGTCTGCTCAAACACTTCCGTCAGCCAGGGCTTGCCCTCGTCCATCATCAGCACCAAAACTCAGAGCTGGGACAAATAGCCCCGCTCTCACTGACCGAAAATATGAAGTGCGATTGGCACTCGATCTACCTGAAGATTGCACGTCGCTATGCTAATGCTCATCACCTGGGTCAGGCCCAGAGAAAATAGGTCGATCTGGGTTTGGGTGTCGCTACAAACAGCATCCCAAACCCACCTATCAGTAACAACAACGGGCCGATCGTTAGCCGCCATGAGGATGACAAGTACCTAGCGGGAAGCATTGGTACCTGCAGGGTTGTCAAACAGGGGTTCGCGGCGCCAACCGAGGACGAGGCCTACGGCTGATAACCTGTGCAACAGCGTTTCGGGGAGGAATAAACAGGCCCAACCAAGCCCAAAAGGCTGACACAGTTCAAGTCCCCAGCCCCAAAGGGCAGAGCGGCCCTCAGTTGGCACAACATGCAAACGAAAATGGCGACCAGTTTACAACAAGTAAAGAACCCAACCAGCAGCAGCAAGCCAGCACCAGCAAAGCACCAACACCCAGCGCGCGAACTCAGCAAGCGAGCGCAGCGAGCGCAAGCCGTAGCGCAAGCAGCACGCAACCGGCGCAAGGCAAACGCAACAATCCCAACCAAACACCCCGACCAAAGCGCTCGGGCACGGCACCAATTTTGCCGACGGTGCCCCGACGACGAGATTGCGAGGGTTAGTCGACGGACTGAATTGCTTGAGCCAAATACCGCATTGGGTACTGGCGCATGAGTCATACAGGCTCAACGTGGCAAAAATTGCTTTTTTTGTGGTGTACGGCAAAAATGGCATGTTCTACATGGGAAGTGACTTTTTACCTTGAAACTGTTTGCGTTGCAGAAATTCTTGGAGACATGGGTTTGGGATTGATACAGTCAATCATCCCATTCTATCACCGTTGAGTCATTGCAAGGGTTTTGCACACACATTAGCGGAGATGAACCACATAATGCTATACTCAGCATTGTTCTCTTCGAACCACCAACCCTGCAAAGGGCCCCTATGCGTTTGGTCGCGAAAGCCCTTCTTTGGTTTCATGAGTCAATAGAAGGAAATCGATGGATAAACGCTGCAAGACATACATTATGCTCAACATCTTCAATAAACAAGCATGCAAGCTGAATGGGTTGAGTGAGTTGGATGTGTTGGGTAAATTGGCTAAAAATAGGCCCCGTATTCTTCATGTGTTCCAGTTTACATTGGACCCGTTAAATTCAAGATATGTAGCCCCCCAACAAAAACACAAACATTTGCATGTGAGCAGATGTTTGGTGAGTTGAGCTACTTGAACACCGGTCAGTGGCATGGAGCTTTTTCGTTGGGATCCTAGACACTGGAGTAGAGCCGATTCAACTTCTTGGCGAAAACATGCGGTTCTTAGGCCCCAGGGTCAAGCCCTGGTGCTATCTGAACATCTTAAAGGGGGCCTCTTAAAAATAAGGACATTCGGGGCCATTTCCATCCATCAAATATGTCAATTCTGAAGCCCTGAATTTTGAACCCAAGGAATTGGATGAATAAAGCTAACTGACATAAATGAATAGTGCAGGGCCTACAGTACTTCCTGTCAAGTATTCTCAGGTGTGATTAGCCCTAAAAATAGCTTTCCATCTCTTTCAGCTGCCTTCTTGGGTTTTAACCCAAGTAATTGCGGAATAAAAATGGTCCATGTTTAAGCTGCAACATTGTCATACAACATGCAATTCTCCAGCACGACATGCATATTTTGGTGCGTGTCAAAAGAAACACCATGCAACATGCAGCGTTTCCAACTGCAAAAGGTTGGTTGTTCATCAAACAACAAAAGCCATCACTTCTTGGGTTTTTCGGGTGGATGGCCCAGAAAAGCAAAAAAGCGCTGAGTGTTTTTGGTGTTTGAGGAATTACTAAAACGAAGAAAACAAAAAAGCTCGAGAACCAAAAACCAAAAACCACAACAAATGAGCCAAACCAAAGATTCTCCTCAGAATTGTGTTTTTGGGGTTTGTCGGTTTTCTCGATTCTTCTTAGCGTTCTTTGGTTTTCTTTTGTTTTCGCGAGCTTGTGAAGTGGATGATGTAGAATGTGCTGAATGGGCAAAACAACTCCAGTCCCAATCAGTGGCTATTTGCACACCTTTTCAATTCAATGCAAAGGGTTGAACAACAAGGAAAAGGTGACCTTGTGAAGCCTTGACTAAGTGGCTGTCTCTAGATGGATGGCCCATGGACTGTTCAATCAGTTTCTGGCAAAAACAGCGGAAAAGCGTCACATGCCCAAAGGCAATTCTAGGCTTGCCCTGGTCCCCTACGTAGCTAACCACCCTATTCTATTCGTAGTTCCTGGTGTAAATCCTCCCAAAGGAGGGCCCCAGGATTGATTTCCTGCTTTCAGCCTTCAGAGCTTAAGACTCGCCCCGCCCCTGGTTGAGTAGAGAGGGGATCCTTTCAGATGCAGGGTGGATCCGCTCACAGGGATTTGAGAAGGACTACGCAGAATTGCTTCGTGGGTTGCACATAGCCAAATCCATGGGGCAAGTTGGATCTTCTACTTTGGAGCCCCTTTCAGTTCCCTCAAAAGTCTAACCATTGGTTCATGAATTGAAAAGCGCGGGAAATCTAGGGGTTGGTTCCCCATTCTTTTCAACCATCGTTCTTTTCGAAAGCCAGCCGTTTTCCCCGCGCTTCTGGAGGATTTCTAAGAAGGATCCCTGGGAAGAACGGGGAGGTACCACTAGAGGAAAGCCAAATTTGTCTCCAAACAATCCCAGGCGCTTTGGGCGCCCAAAGACCAGCGCCATGCTTGGGGTGGCTCGCTCCACCGAGGACCTAGGCCCCCAACCCCTCCTCGCGCAGGTAGCTCACGAAGTCCGCCAGGGCCTTGCAATCTTGCAAGCGGAGGCAAGATGGGAAGCCTAGGAACGGGAAAAATGGGCGTAAACAACCACCGGAGGCTGTGTAAACAACAGCGGTTTAAGGATGTTGCAATTGGGGCAAGCCTGACCATCGTGGGGTAGTCACAGGTTACACAAGGTCAATTGGGCAAGCAAGGTGAATAGGTTTTCCATTCCCAAAGTCAAAAGGACCAGAAGTCAGTCATGGCGGAACTGACCAAAACGCCCCTAGCCATAGATATCTTGATGCTGTCAGGAACCTTGAGACCCGCGAGTGCAAGATCGACCCAGCATGGCCATGAGTCGCTGTGTCAAGACAGGGGATTCCCCCCCCCCCGCCCAACACAAACATGATGGTTGACCCTAAATATATATATATATATATATATAATGTTTTGTTGGGCTGGGCACCCAAAGCGGGTTTGGTCGAAAGGGACATCAACCAACCAAAGCCCAAGTTCGTTGTTCCATATCATATTTGCGGATAAATCCATATGAGCCGGAGTCGAAATAGGCCACCAAAAAGGCGAGTCAAAAAAAGCGAGTGGTTTGTTGCTCCAGTTTGGTGGCGCTCAAGTGACCCATAGCGGAGCTAGGATACTTTGACCGAACCTCGCAGTAGCCTTGCACTTGGCGGCACATCGCTGAGGTTCCAGCGGAGGACGGCTTAGTCAGATTGATCGCCCAAGCCTTGGGCGGGCAAACATGGCGCAGGGCAAAAGTTGGGCGCCATCCGTGCGATGCAACGCACCAAGAGGGTAATATGGCGATGCACCTCCATTAATCCCCCAGGTCAACTTATGAGAACGCAACTAGAATCAAAACCAAGCAAAAGGCGCACTCGTCTAACTGGAAATTCTGGAATCGACACGTCAAGAGCCTTCAGACCTCATCATGTACTCCCGGGATCGCTCGCCCCGTGTTTGTAATGAGCTCGCCACACAGTGCGAGTTGAACCGAGTCAGAAACAACACCTGCTACGGGGCAACAGGGATCCTTACATTATACACCTGAGCATTGCCTTGTAAATGGAGGTGTCCCCTTATTTTGGTGGAAAAAGCCATGTTTCAAATGGTTGCAACATGTATCTTTTAAGGAGCCCTAGGCAACCAGTAGCATAGACAGAAGCAAAAGGGCGGCCGCAGCCATTTGTGGCTGTGACTGTCGCAAGGTGCAGCTTTCACGGTGTGCGTGTCGTATTTTCTTGCCTTCATAGACAAAAGCTAAGCTAGGTCCTCCAGTAGAGTGGTTAGAATAAGGGTACCCGAATGTGTTTTGTTTGTCTTATTTTTCATGTTTTTCCTTTTTTTTTCTGTAGTCTACTTTAGTAGAAAAACCCTCCCAACCAAAAAAGGGCTGAGAAAGGGCACCTAGGTGGGGGACCTTGTAAGGCTCAGCTAAGGCTCTGATTGACGAGTCCAGAGTCTGGAATCCCAGCTATATACAACGTTAGGCCAGTGAATCTCTTTGATTGCGATCACTGGCGCTTTTCTAGAGCACCCAGCTGCTTCACACAAAGGCCGAACCCAAGCTCCAAGTGCCGAGCATCAGGGTGCGGGGTTCTCCCTGTTCAAACATTTCGAACAAACAATTCGCAAAACTGTTGTCGATCCCTCAGTTGCCCTGCAAAGTGGAAGTTCTGCTGCTGAAACCCATCTTGCCGCAAACTGCCCAGCAACCATCCAATCTGAGCCTTGTCCGCGTCGACATTCGAGCAAGCCAAACCCAAACATCGCCACCAGCATCCCCCACCCGAAAACCCTCAAGCAAATGCTCAGTTTACTTGGCCGGCTAAGGCGCCCCCCACAAAAGGCTGCTCTTTGGCCGAAGATACGGGACATAACGGAATGGCCATGGGTCAAAATCCCGTACCCCCAGTAAACATCCCAATCCTCAGTAAAATAGACTAAAATGGGGGTGCACCTACCCCAAAATGGTACCATTGGTTTTGACCCACTGCCAAATAGGTGAGATCAAGTGTGGACATGTTTCATGGATTATTGACAAACATCCCCAGCTCAAGCGCCGGTCTGCCCTTCTGGAACGCGAGTCGTGTTTCTCCCCTGCACCCCACTTCAAGAATCAGTCCGCCAACAAAACTTTTTGGGGCACTCGCCTATCCCCGGGCTTGCCATCTGTGTGCTTGCATTGCTTGTTCCTTCCATCCTCAAAAGCAATTCAACTTTCCTGCCCTTCCGCTTCTCCTTCTTCCAGCAGCTTGTGCTGAAGCAATCACGCTTCCACAATTATTGGCGGGCAAAGGAGCTTCTCCAAGGAATGTGCAAACAGCTCCCGTTGCGCAAACAGTTTCGGATACCTCCGCGCACGTGGCCCGGAGCACATGTTCATGAGTATGGGTGTGTCTTACAATAGCGCCAGCCCCGAAAATGCGAGTTTCCCTTTTGGTTCCCTTTGAACCAATACCCCAAAAGCCGGTCCCAAAAACGGGCACACCCATCATGCGTTTCAATGTCCCAACATTCGAATTGAGTGCACAAGACAAAAAGCGACGCTTCCCATTCGGTAAAAAGCTCGCCAAGACAAGCAGCACAGTATGCAGGATCTTGTGCACGTACCTCAGCGAATGTGCACCTGGGATGCGTCGGATTACTAGCAGGGTAGCTTGTTAAGGAGTCCCTGTTAGGGGGGGGAATATATACTTCCCGGCCCAATCAAATCAATCAAGAAACTATTCCAGCCTTAGTTTTTGCCTTTGGTAGTAGATGGTACAAACTTCACAAACCCTATCGAATGGCACCCAAAGTGCCGTTTGAGTTTGGCAATTCGACCCAAAGTGCTGGCGGGACCATCTTCCGTGGGTTTCTGAAAGTATAAATCGGTCATTCGCCCTCCCAGAACTCTGAGACGCCGATGTTACAGTACATCCCCAAGATCTGGGAGCATCTTTTCAGCCTTGTCATTACATCGCTGGACGCTTCATGAGGGGGCTAAGCCGACCTTTTGAGGCTCCAGAATCCTAACTTGGCACCTATCCACGGGATTTCACCACACAACCTGGGCATTTGCAGCTTCGGATTTCATTTGTTTTTTAGGTTGGGAGGGCAGGGTAGATCGTCCAGGATCGGATAAGAACCTCCAGGGTCGATTCCATGCGAGGTTCCGGGTCAAACGTCAACCGATGCTGAGATTCGCACCAAAAGCAATCCGGCATGCCCCCCCGAAGAAAATAATAATAATAATAATAATAATAATTTGGGATAATTTGGGAATGAAAGGTCAACCTTTGGGAAGACTAATGGAAAGTCCAGATAGCCTCGGGTGCAGCAGCCCATCTCAGCTGAAGTACAAGGTGCCTCAAGTGCCTAAGGGCCAGGTTGCCTTGACTACAAAGATCCAAAAGCAGATCGAACAAACTGATTGTTCAGCTACTGTTTATCTCAGAAAAACATGCTGTACAAGGTTGCCCGAACCAAACATCTTCGCGAAGGTTAGATCCCATGCCATCGTCCAGTCAGCCCCAAATACCAAGCAATGCTGTACCTAAAGGGTCTAAGTACCCTTTCTGGATTTGCAAATGGCTTGTCAAAGGGGCTAAAGTATCTTCATACCTGGGCCCTTTAGAGGTGAAGAGCCTTGAGCGAGCTTTGATCTGTCGCTTGCTTATGCTTGTTTAAGAGAAGTGGGTAAGCCCTTAGTAACATGGCAAGACAAATTGCAATGGCCTCTTGATTTTTTGTTGGGAAGGGGAAGCCGTTCACAAGGTGCTCGGAACCTGATTGAAAACCACTTGTCTCTCCTGGCCCCCAACTACGTAGTATCCCCTTCGTAAATCTGGATATAACTTAATGAAACCACTAGTTGGGTCTCCGTGGCGTATGGGTTCTCCAAATGGTGGATCCGAAGTGAGTTTCCTTCTCTTTTGCCCTCAGTCTGAAGCAACCGGAACCAATCCCAACTCGCAAAACAGCAAACCAAAACAACAAACAAAGGTCTCCAGGCCCCTTGAAACATACGCGTCACCCCAAAATGATCCCTGAGGGTCCCTTACCGCCTTCTGAGATATGGGTGCGCTCGTGTTCGGCCGAGCCCGGCGCCCCCGGTGCTTGCCGAAGCTCAAAACCTCCGAAAATGAAGCCGAGAAGGGACGACTCGAGCCGCAACAACCAAAAGCATGGATTCTGACCACGGCATTGTGGACCCAACACCTGATAACTTTTGCAAAACAGTTACAATGAACTCTAATCCAACAGGTTGATAGGGTATTCATGACAAACGGGCAACGGCCCAAAGTCCACCCCACCTCTTCCGGCGCCCAAATACCTCAATGATTTCGTCTAAGTGATCACCTTTCGTAGGTGAAACATGTGTTTCTCGTTGAGCGATGGTGGTGCATCCAAACTACCCTGAAATTGTAGATTGTAGTTCAGGCATTTCGCGTAGGAATGAATCAGAATGAAGGAGTGTATAGTAGAAGTTGCATGTAGTTCACCTTGGCGAGATGCAAATCAGTGCGTTCACACCAAGGGAGGTCATTCTTGGGACGCGGAGATGCATAGGGGCTCATTCCAAGTTTGTTCCCGTCCATTCTGTTTTGACGCTTTGGGACACGTTTGCATACTTTGAACATACTATCATGTTTCATGATCACGGCTTTTCGCGGGCTACCCATTTCAAGTGTGCAGTTGTGCTTTTGGATTCCCTTTGAACCAACCGGAGAAGCACCCGTTCGGTTTTTGTTCCGGCGTCGGAAGGGGGTATACGTTGCACATCGAACACACAAAACATGTCATATGTCACAACTATAGCAATTGCGTGTTATGATATGATATGTTTCTGTGAGAAACCCAACAAACAAATCTGTCAAGCGGCCGCAGATTCAGAGTTTGAGGAAATCGACACTTGCTGACAGTTTGGATGCTTCTCACAATAACAACGGTCTCAACCATCTTCCCTGCCAGGAAAAAAAAAAAACAAGCCGTTTCCATTTGGATGAGGGCGGGTTCCCACTTCTTGGAATTGTTGGCTCACTCCATATATCATGGAATCCCAAGAGCCTCTACAAACGCCACGGGGTCAAATCCTCAAACTACCGATCCAAACCGCCAAAGGGTTACCTTAGCACTGCAGGCCAACTCCCACGCCTTTGAAGATGCACCGGACTGGGCACCTAGGCTTCTTGCCAAGTGAGCCATGACAAACCTGGGCTGCCCGCAGATCCCGCGCTAAAGGTTTAACTGTTGTGGGGTAAATGGAAACTACCACTAAACAGTAAAAAGCTAAAAAGCTAACAAGCTAAGGGGATGGCTGGGAGCCACCAAGAAACATAGAACCCCCCAACAACAATCCCGTTGGAAGCGTAGTTGTCATTTTCCATGAGTTTAAGTCCTGGTCCCAAGCCCCCATCATTTTCCGGCAGAATCGGGCGCAAAGATCCTCGCCAGGTTTCTCGATGCTTTTGATCAAGCAGAAACTGCTGCCAGCCACACAAGATCACCGCTGGCGATCGGGTCTTAGCCCCATCGCACGAAGAAGTGTATCAACCACATACCAAACAATATATGAAGATGCTAAGTAAACACACTTACTTGACCCAATCTCTCTATGTAATATGCTTCTTCCTGCGGCGCAGAGATGTGGCAAGCAGGTTGCACTTGGGCGTCTGTCGATTTGTTTTCCGACCGCTCACTTGCGCGGCCGGCGGCGGACCTCCGCGTTTGGCCCCCCGAAACGTTTTGGAGAAACGCCTTCCGACGACCCCCCCCCATTGACTCCAAGACGCCAAGGGTTCTCGGTTGCTTTCTGCTCTCCTGCTAAAAGTTTAACTGTTAGTGGTTTCATGGAAAAACCCATCAGTAGGCAAAAAGTTGAAGTCCTCACATCCAAGCAAAATGCCCAAAAGGGCTAGGGACTCGCTTCATAAGCCAGCTGTGTTCCCTTGTGACTGGTTTTCAAAGCAGAACTCCATGGCCATGAACTGAAATAAGGAACCTGCAGAAAGTGGTTGGTGGATATAAACTCCCCACCTACATGATGTTCACCGGAGGGTCCCAAAAGAAAAATCATGCCCCCAATGAGGAACGTACTCCTGCTAAGGCCGGGCAAGGCCTTGGCCTGCATCAGGATGATTTTGTCTGGACTCGCAGGATCGGATGTCTAGGTCAATGTCTGCGGCATCTTCTCATTTACCCGGATGCCTACGTCAATTTGTGTGTATGATTCTTCTTGATTGTACTCCTCTCACTCCTCTCATCATTGTGAAAAGGAAACTGCGAGAAAAAACACCGTCTGCTGGCTTTGCCCATTTTGGCTTTGCCCATTTTGATGCTTTTAGACGGGTTGAAAGGTAACAAGCACCAAGGGAGCCTTCGAGTTCAGGCACCCCTTGGGCACATACGGGAGGGGTCAAATTGAATTGGCAAAAAGTGGAAGAGGACAATTCAGTTGGCTCCAACGGCTCCAACCGGCGACTTGCTTGCACCTTCGGACATCACATCCCGGCTGCGAGATCGAACGAGCGCAAGGCAAATACCTGAGTCTTCCAGATGCTATTTCTCAAAGCCCATCCTGCAGATTCCTTCGTTATTGCGAACATGAATTATCCCGTTCTCACAAAATAATGAAGGAAGAACAGCTTGAATTGCAGTAGGCATAACAGAAGCGTATGGTAGGTACCAGGGATCAGGCAGGGAAGGAGTCGAGTGCCCTTTTGTCTTGTGGCTCCCTTGGTACTAGTGGTTAATCAGGGCAAAGAGTAATGCAGAAGGGAAGCCCAGGGAAAGGACTTAAAATGACAACACGGTTTTTGGGTGACAGTTGATTCGAAAGGGGCGTTTGCTTGCCCTAAAAAGAAGAAACAAGCAAACAACTTGACTAGGCCCTCCAGTAGAGAGGTTAGAATAAGGGTACCGTTTCTTTTTTCTGTAGTCTGTTTTAATAGGGTTTCCCCTCCCAACCAAAAAAGGGGTGAGAAGGGGCACCTGGCTGGGGGACCTAGTTGAATGATCACTGGAGGTCTGGGATGCTCCACCCATCCCACAGCAACGAGGGCCTGCGAAGGGCACGAGATTCCTTGCTCTTGAAGCTCCTGCAAGTGGAGGGCGCAGCAAATGCGGTGAGCTTGACTAGAGAAGCTCCCCCACACGAGCGACCAACGTCGCCCAACTTGTTGCTTAGTCCTTAACAAAAAAACACGGGAGCTGGACCCCTGCTTGTCTGTTGGTGTCAATTGAAACTAAAAGTCACCTGCACTTTGCCTTCGAGAATCACTACATCTTGCTACGAAACAAATTAGGTCCTTTATCCTTTCGGAAAAGATATTGAGAGGCAACCATCATGAAACCAGCCAGTTTCAGGATAGCCTTGACCATATGATGACTCCACTGTTCCGGGAGGGGCATGCTTTTCTGACTGACCCAAGTGGATAAATTACACGCATTATTCTCAAGATTATGAGGTAATTTGGGTTATGGATACCATGCAGCCGCGCTCTAATTACCTGCAGATCAATATGGAACCCAAGAAGCGATTCCCCGACTCTTTGAGAACTCCTCCCAAAATGTTGGTTTTCGGGGTCCATGTCAATTTGCAGGGGAGCATCTAGGCCCTCAAACGATTGAAAATAGTTGCCAGGCACTTACCGTCAACCCCTGAAGCGCTTGTCCAAAGGCCTTGTGCCTTGGGGACGCCATGTATTGACAGCAGGGGAATCAAGCACCTTGATAGGTAAGGGACCTTTGAGAAAGATATTCTGGGTATTTCGGAGATTTGGACATCCAAAGTGGCAACGGTTTTCTGTTTCCCTTTCAAAACCCATTCAAAAGTAAAGAATCCACAGGCTGCCCCAGAAAAAAATACAACCCTTTGGCTCAAAGGAACTTGCTGAAGGATAAGGACCCTCAGGTTTCTCTTGATCAACTGAGGCTTTGGCTTTGACAAACATCCAAAAAGGGATGGCACCTTTTTTAGCACAGGACCCAAAAAGCTGAAGCCTAAGGCGACTCCAAGGATGTTCCAAAG
Source organism: Effrenium voratum (assembly GCA_963377175.1). Classification (NCBI taxonomy): domain Eukaryota; class Dinophyceae; order Suessiales; family Symbiodiniaceae; genus Effrenium; species Effrenium voratum. Next base: position 224,802 of record CAUJNA010001591.1, on the reverse strand, counting down.
AACCTGGCACTGTGCAAAGCAATTTTCCCGAATAGGTCGGACCAGCGGGGTTCATCACCTACTCACTTCCTGAGTGGATTGGCCAAAGAAAGTTTGATTTTGTTGTTTACCACTATAATGGTCTTCCCAGAAAGATTAAAGTCCAGGAAGCAGTGAGCCTAGTGAAAAACCCGCAGCCAAAACACACCCTTCAAGAAGTGCCTCAGGCAATTCCCCCCCCCCCAAGAAACTGCAAACAAACAGGATTCCGTTCCCCGGCGGGAAAACCAAACGACTCACACAAAATGATCGCTTTTTGAGCTTTTGAGGTCATGCTTAATTATGAGTGTTTTATTCGTTGTTGTTTTTGCTTTTTAGGGGACCCCTCAAAATGCTGGTTTCCTGTTGGTGTTCTTTAAAAATGGCTACCTTTACAAACGCACACCCATATAACACCACCAAAAGGCGAAAACAACCAGCCTCCGAATCACGAGCGTCCCTGTTTTGACCTTCGGCTAGGGAACCCCCGGCCACGGGCCAAAAGACGCGTCCCAGTCCTTGGTCAAGGCCTCACGCTTCTCTGCTGACACGGACCCCAGGAGCTCCTGGCCAGGGCTTGGCGCAAGGAACAGGAGACTCAAGAACAGACACCGTCGATGGTTGCGAAATCCGTTTCGTTTCGCACCACATGGACACCATGGATGAAACCGGCATTTGTTGGTATTTACCGGGGAATCATCAGAAACCAGGGTTTCTTGGTGCAGGAGTTCGTCCATCCACAGTATGAATGAGATTTGACTGAAAATCCCATGAACGAGAAATAGATAATAGACAAGACAGACATATATTGAGTTGTCTAAGCAGACAAACACATCTAAGATAGAAAAGGCAAGTAGAACTCTACTACAAAGAATAGACATTTGAGTATGAAGATTGAAAATAAGAGTTGGAACCACCTCGAAAGTGCCTCCCCACCCAAAACATCCATTGGTTGGTTCCGCCAAAGATTAAGTTGGATCACTCCAATGAATTCATAAACCGATAGGGGGTGTCTTTTGGAGGGAGAACCTTCACCTAGGGGAGCAGTCTCTGAAATTAAATGGGCTGAAAAGAGTGCCCTTTGATTCGTTTGGTTACCACCCGGCACTTCTTTAAACATATTCAAACAACTATTTAACGCGATCCGCACGTTAAAGCCATTCTGCAACCATCCCTTCTGGTTCAAATCATGAATCATAATTCGCCAACGGCTGAAACGCGGAGACCGCTCTCTCCCATAGAACTACCGGACACTGGCCGGTTTGAGCCCAGTGGCTAAATTCACCAACCAAGAATCTGGGATTCCTATATACTATGAACCAAACAAAACCTTTACGAATGTCGCAAACGCCGAGTCACAATACGTCGCCTGTTAGTTTATGTTTTGCCGGGAAGCCTTCTGTGCCTTTTGTCAGCTTCCCTCTACTTGGTGGTTTGGATTGGTGGTTTGGTGGTTAAGGGAGGGCTCTTTTGATCTCCTCAAGAACCAGGGGTTCAAATCCCCAATGCGAACAACCAACCTGACGGCTTCCCGGCCCCGCCTCAAGGCAGCCCATCTCCACCTAAGCACGCGAGAGAGACAAGCGAGCCGGAAGCTGCCGAACGGTTCGGCGTGCAACTAGATCTCCGTTGGCCGGGGGAAAATACAAACACCGGGCGCCCGGCTTGCTTGGTGTGGTTCACTTTCAAGGAAAACTTTGTCCAAAAGAAAGGAAAGAAAAGAAAAGAAAAGAAAAGAAAGGAAGAAAGGAAGAAAGAAAGAAAAGAAAGGAAGGAAGGAAGGAAGGAAAAGAAAGAAAGAAAGAAAATATGAGCCTAGGATTTGTGGTGAGACCTTGAAGGGGTTGTTCCTTTCACGGCCAAGAGTTCAGCTTGGGATACCTTGCACCCAAGCAGTGGGAGCACTTCAGCGGGAGCACTTCAAGCGGGATTGCTGCCCTTTGATTAGAACCCCTTTTGGGAAGCCCAACATCTGTACACTCCCTCTATGGAAACTCCCAAAAGGCCCCTAGAAACGGAACCAAGTCTTAAAGGGTGGGAGCGTCCATGTTAGTCTGGAGGGTAGTCAACTGGACAAGTTGCTCGCGCAAAGCAATATCAACCTAAGCTCATCCAAAAATGATAAATTCGCGTCCATAGGGAATTGTGCAGTTGGCCAGGGGCGCAACAGTACTCATCAACAGTTGTCTTTTTGAGAGGGTTCTAGAGCTTGATTCCTCATTCTGTCCAAGCATCGTTCTTGAAACAACTGATGTTCCCCCTGGTTGCTGGTTTCTGAAAAGATGGGTCGTTGAGCAACAAAGGGGTCTAGAGGGGCTTCTGAAAACATGCTCTTTTGATTTTGCCCTTCTCAAAGTCGGCCCTTGAGCGGAACTGACTTTGATATGTGTTCCCACGTCCAAGAGGGCCCGGGACGCCCAAATGATCCTACAAAAAGGCCCCTGGAGCACAATCAGGAACCCCTGCAGCCCGTTGTGCCCTTGACCTCCTGGTTTATCAACTTATATAACTCTGTGTTGTTCATTTCTTTTGCTACCCTCCAAAAGCAGCAGCTCAAACCAGCAGTTGCCATGCTCGTTGAAATGTGCGGAAATGCCAAGGGTTGCAGGTTTGGGTTCTTCACTCTCCCCATCTGTTCGCAGGCTTTGTACCTTCCCCCGAATTGCTAGCTCGCCCCAGCTTGTCAGCTGGATTCAAGGATTTGGACCCCCAAAAAAAGCCTTGGCCAAGTATGAGCTCGTAAGAAAATTGGGCTGGCCCTTCGGTGTCCTTTTGGTGTCCCTTTGCCAGCCACCGTTTTCTCAAAAGCGGCACTCCCAGACTCCCAGCTCACCCTCCGCGGCGCAAGGCTCTCAGCCCCCCACCCCTTGCATCACGCAGGTCTGCCGCATGTCGTGGCCCGGCCTGGGACGGACGAGTTGACCTTTAAAACCACCAAAAAAAGTATACCCTAAAATAAAGAAACCCCCATTCGCTTACCCGACGGAAGTTGGAAGATTTAGAGTCTGCCACCACCAGCTACATTTTCCTATGTCCAAAATCGCAAGTACTGTCCAAAAGGCAGTGATTGGGGGGGTGCTGGTGGGAAAAATCATGTTTATTTGAATAGGGTCCACAATAGGCTGAAATTGGGCCACCTGAGGCACAATTCAAATCCGGGGTCTTCACGAGCGGAAGGCCCCACTCATTCTTGGGCCCAAACCTTCGTCTGCCCATGTGTTGCTTGTTGCCTTTTCTCCGATTCGGGCCGAGAAGATTGAGGATAGCCCGAAAAGGCAGGAGGGGCCAAGCCAAACAGCTTGCTCCCATTCGCCCCCCCATCAGGCGGCAATTCGGTCTGCAGTTCCTGACAGTGAGCAAACGCCCAGGCTTAGTGCATGGAAAGCCGTTGCTGGTGTGGTCCTCCAGTAGAGAGGTTAGAACAAGGGTGCTTTTTTCTGTAGTCTAATTTAGTAGGGGAACCCTCCCCCAAAAAAGAAACGGCTTTCAGGGCACCTAGCTGGGGGACCTAGATGCCACCGTCTTCCAAACGAAGCTGGGCCGGGAAGGCAAGCCAAAACGGACATGACCCAAAGTTCGGGTGTTAGGCCGCGGTGAACTTGCGTGGCCCCTTGCGTTTTGGCGGGGTCAGGGGGGTTCAACGGAAGCCAAGCTTTCCTAGGAGTTGATTCCTTTTCCATTCTTTTCTACCATCGTGCTTTTCAAAAACCGGATCTGTTTCGCCTGGGGTTCTGATGGTGTTTGGGAAAGAAGGATCCCTGGAAAGAATAGGGAAGTGTCCCCTAGAATTTCAGGAAACTCCGGTCTTGGCTCCTTACCGGTTGCCATTTAAATTTGAACCAAGCTATGAGACATTTCTGGGTACAAAGGGATGACATTCAAAGGAAGACATTTTGGGGTGGTATCTTCTTACAAAGGGATCGCACCCCTCACTAATACACGATGACTCTGAGAGGCCATCTGACATGCCTCGAGCCCTCCTCACGGCAAAACCCACAGTTGCAGGACAGCGAACACCCGAACAACGGCACGGAACGACCCCTTGCACCCGGAGCTGCGGTACTAGCAACACACAACATCCTCATTTGGGCTTGTCTTCCTATAGAGGAACCCCTCAAATGGATGGGTTCCCTATAATCCCCCTTTCCACCAACCTCACTTTCTTTTCGGGCATTTCTGCCCAGCGGCAGGTGGAATGCGCAGCGCGCAACCTGCAGGGCCTTGTCCACCAAACCTCCCTGGAGGCATCCGCGGACCATGACCTCCGCAGCAGGCGTTGGGGAAAATAGCTTGGACCCTCGGACGCAGGTCCAACCAACCAACCAACCAACCAACCAACCAGCCAGCCAGCCAGCCAACCAACCAACCAACCAACCAACCAACCAACCAACCAACCAACCAAACCAAGAAGCCTCCTTGGGCAATGTTCAACCCTGAGCCTGCGAGTTGACTTTAGTATCATCATTCTAAAGGGCAAATATGTAAGATGTAACCCAACGTTGATCGACCGAATTACCAGACCATGAAGCCTATGCGGAAAAGAAGCGCGCTTCATGGTTCAACACCGGGTTGGCACCTCCAACTCCTGGACCAGGGGTGCGTTGGAGCCGGTGTCGCCAAAGGTCGTTGGACGGCCAGTTCTGGGGATACATTTAAGAAAGAGCCCAAGAATCTTCTTTGCCAAAGGACCCCTGTATTTGACAGCTGACTTCCATGTTCTTACCCCAAAGAGAAACTAAATATTAGCCTGCCAAGCCGAGTCAACCAAAAAGAACAGAACAGCTATTGTGTTGGGAACCAAGCATGGAAAACCTCAAGCTTAGATTCAATTGACTCGCTTTGCATTTCAGCGAGGGGATCGATCCACCACCGCGACGCAACAGCTTGTACCTTCAAATCTCCTCCAGGGCTGAAGGGCAACAAGTAATTCATGGGGATGGAGTTGCGACATCCGCTCGCACCGTTCAGAAACCCAACGGATTCGGAGTCGATTCCCCTACGTAAATACCAACCAACCATGGTTTCAACCATGGTTTCCCCACTCAAATACACAAGGACCCATGTCTTGCAGGCTGGCTTTTGGAAAATATGGATTTTCCAGGTCACTTGGTCAGTTCACATCATACCCGAACAAGTTTAAGTAGACATCAACTATCCTTTTTGATCGAAAGAAAATCAAGGGAACCCATCCCGTCTATCGCACATTTCTATGCTCGGCAACCAACCCTTTCCTTTTGGTCTTTAAAGGAACTGTAACAGGTGTTTTCGCCACAAGGGACATGGAATTGCTGGGACTTGTTTGGGCATGACGCCAGGCTTTCAATCGACTCGGGAGCCCGGGCAGTATAGGTCTTCTCATCAGGCATGCAGCCGCCTTCCTTGACCACCTGACTGTTTGACTGTTCCAAGGTCAGGCAAGCAGGTTACCACCGGCGCCGAGAACCGTGGTTATATTTGGAGTAAACTCGGACCACTTCCCTCAGCATCTTAACCTGTTTGCCTGACACGTCGAAGCCAACGCACAAAGATGGCGGCCAGGAAAAGGTCGCCGACTCTCGAGCATGTTGCGGCACCTTCCCGATGTGATACACATAATATATATATATATATATATATAGACAGTTAACAGTGACTCACTGATTTCAGGGGTTGCATACTTGCAAAAGGACATTGGACATTCATCACCTTGCCCGCAGCATCAGCATGCCCAACAACTTGTTGGGCGAGAAACGTGGCCCATCCCACACCAGGCGCCCTTCATTTGGTAGAGCATCCTTACCCTCACGGGTGCTTGACGGGAAACCGCCAACAGTAAGTCCGAGAACCCGGATAGCCACTTTCTGGTATTTCGGGATTTCTGTCCGCCAACTATGTGCCAACCAATTTCCAGAGTGGTTCCCTGTGCACATGTTCACGGCCGGTGAGGGCCCCTGCAGTCCTCCGACTCCGTCGCCCCGACCGAGACGCGCCTGATCGTGCAGCGCCACCGCGCGCTGGCCCTGGCGGTTGTGGAAGCAGGCCTGCATGAGGCAGGTGTAGACCTGACGCTCGGCCGCGTCGAATCGACGGCATTTTTGTGGCTTTCGTTTTTTCTTTTTGTTTGTTCTTCGATTTTTCGGATCCGGGAGGTTTGCCAAGAAGCCCAAGCTCTGGTTGACAAGCAAAGCTCCTGGAGAGGAGGAATATCTTCCGGCAGCTGAGGTGGAAACAAGCGATCAGGTGATCCATGAAGTGTTGGTGTTGGTGTGTGATGAACTTGTTTCAGCTGTGCCTCGCGGCTATTGTGCTCCACTGCACTGGCAAATACCAACTTTTTGGACCCTCCGGGCAAAACAGGGGGGAAGTCTTCATGAGGCTAGATTCTAGATGAGAGTAAATGCATATATCACCTGCAAACATTTCACAGAAACATCTCGCCTGGATGTTGGCCCTGAAGCCGTACTGCTCTGTGAAGCTGTGCACCATCTGGAAGGCCTGCTCCAAGCGCCTGCGGCCCACGGCGAGCGCACGGTGAGCGCACCGGTCCCCCACGGCCGCATGGCTTCCGTCGCGCGCGTTTTTGGGGGGGCGAAGTTGGTGAGCCTGACAGGGGCAGCAAGGGTCGCGAGGAGGCGCTCCGAACGCTTTCTCCCCCCCTCCCCCCCAAAAAAAGTGTGTGTGTGTGTGTCCCAAAAAAAAGTGTTCATGTGTATATATGTATGTGTATATATAGATAGTAAACCTATGCTGCTTATATGTTTGGTGTGGTGGGCAAGGTCATGCGTCGAATGGCAAAATGGTATCTCTAAAATTGAGGGTCGAGCATTCAAACCTTACAAAGAAGCATGGCAATTAAAGACGCACATTTGTTTGGAGACCCCTTTCAAGTAGTTATCCTATGATCCCTGCAACAAGGGAGGGGTTTACCCCCGATAAGCTCTGGATGCCCTGCATCAAGCAGGATACATCTCCCACCACAGAGCTAACTGACTGACTGGGGGCCTGGTCCCCCAGGCATTCCCCAAGCGCGGCGCGCTCTTCAAAGATCACGGACGTCCCAACTAGGGGGGCCGGTGACCTAGGGCGGGATAGGGTGGGGTTAAAATTTAGCCAGTTTGGATCATGCTTGAGCCAAAAGGCCCCGCATGATCCAATACACTCCTTGCAGAATGAAGCCTGTAAACCCAAGCCTTCCAACCTGATACAGGATTACATTCCCAAGGAGGTTTGACATAAACAGCACCGCAGCATTTTCACTCCAGCGATGCGCTACGAGTCTGATAGCCTGACAACCCACCTTTTCCTGTGGGATTTGCATTGGTATCCACAGCATGAATTTCCTCATGCTGTGGCCCAGTCAATTCGCCGATTTCCTCGGCACATCGGGTTTACCCCCGATAAGCTCTGGATGCCCTGCATCAAGCAGGATACATCTCCCAACGCACTTACTTTCACAACCTCTTTCACAACTCTCCCAATGCACTCACAGGAACTCAGCAAAGGTAATCACTGCTCGGTACGGAAGCCTCAGTAGAGCTGGAGGGAAAAGACTGAAATTCAACTTGAAGTGGTTGGCCCTGTACCATGGGTCACTGGGTCCTAATCGGCTGATCGCGTCGGCCCAATTGGATTTGGATGGAATGTATTCCCAGTAAAGTGAGGCTCGCAACGCAAAAAGCAAACACTGAATATACGTCGCCATCTTGGCCAAGTCGGGGTTGTCACTCCTGCCCCTGATCAAACACATAAGACTGGCGATGTTGTCGATGAACCACACTCCGCGTCTCCCGCGGAATTGGTCGGGTCTCGCCGTAAGGGCGTGCACCACCATGAAAAGCTCCAACTGGGCTATTTTATGGTCTCCTGGTCCCCACATGTCATAGGTCTGCGTGGGGATGATGGCCACAAAGGCCTCCCGAATCTGCACGCCACCGTCCTGGAAGACCAAGTGGTATCCGCCGGATCCTTGACGAGGTGCCTCCAAAGCCGCATCCGAGGCAGCCACCACCCTTGGCACATCCATGGGGAGGACCATCAGCTCTCTCCTGGGGCGCATACTGATGATAGCCTCCAACACGTCAAAAGCCGCCAGGAGGCTGGCGTTGGCTCTGCTGGAGCCCCCGTACTGGTGCTCCTTCAACGCCTGGATTTCGCCCAAGCCAATGCGCCCGAAGAGGCCATGCTCCAGGAAGTTGACCATGCCGTAGAGTTTCGCGGCTTGACCCGGGGTGAACTTCCCGCTCTTCCTGGCTTCGCGCATGAAGGTGAGCACCTTCTGTTCGAGTCGCTCTCGAACCCAAAACCGCGCGCGCCCATGTGTGTGGACCTCCGAGAGATCGAAATCAAGCCCCAAGAAGGTACCGACATCCGCAGCTCCCTGGCGCTTCTCCTCAGCAAATGGGGTGCCCAGCAGGTCGTTGAGGGCACCAAAACTCCACTGGGCTGATGGGCCGTGTACTGCGCGGTCCGTGATGTGACTGTCGTCGAAATACATGGACACCATAATTGCCAGAAAACGCCTGCCCATAGCTTCTGCCATCCGGGAGTAGCGGTTGAAGGAGGTGACCGCCAACGGAAGGCCGAACAAGAGGGCGTGGTACACCTGGAAGGCCGGCTCCTGCCATTCTTGGTGGTACCAAACTACTACGCAGGCCAGGGCCTCCTGTCGTGACATAGGACAGTGGCGGTAGGCATTCGGCCAATCATCTCCAGCTCCCGTCCACTGCCCCTGCTGCGCGAACCGCTCCCAGGTGCACTCCTGAAGGCAGGCTGCCGCGGCTTGGACGTGGAGCGCTGGGCGGAGCGGCGTACACAAAACAAGTTTGTTGGCATCTCTGGACGATGCAGACTGCCCGCCCCGTGCTGCGTCGTCTATCAGACGCTGCTTGCCAGACGCCTGTGTGATGACACAGCGAGGTATGAGCCGGTATGGGTCTCCTTTGGCATACCGCTTGAGCTGGCTCAGGTTCATCGGGGGGGTGCAAAACCTGTCCTTGTGATCCTTTGTGGACTGCTCAAGAACGAAGGAGTCCGTGGAACCCGGCCGCACTCCTGCGATGGTGGCGGCGTTGTGTTCCTCCCAACCAGCCAGTACCTCCGAGTGGGCGATCGCCTCGACGGGCTGGTGGGGGAAGACTCCGTAATGAGGGGCATAGCCCACTGCTGGAAGGCCTTTGATGAAGCCGTGAGGGAGGGCGAAGTCGCCCCACTGCATGAGGACGACGAAGAGCCCCAGCAAACCCAGATCGCGTTTCGAGGTAACTCCTCGGATGGCTTCGGACTGGAAGGCCACGAGGTGCTTGGACACCGGCGCCCACCTGCGCTTCAGCTCCTTGATGGCCCCGATGGACGCCTGGCGGCGACTCTTTAGGTCGTGATTCTCCATCACCATGCTGGCCGCGTACCACAGGTCGTCGTCCAACGTAGGAGGGACTTCCAACGGGGTTGCCGTGTGGGTCCACTGCAGGGATGCGGCGAAATGGGCGTCCGGCTCCAGCCCATATCCTACCAGAGGTGGAATGGAGGCCTTGTGGTTGTAGGCTCCATGCTGCTTCCCCTCTGCCAACCGCTGCCGCCTCCGACTAGCGTTGGACGAAGAGGGCGGCCCCAGGGGTCCGTCCCACTCCATCCCGCGGCTCTGGCGCCAGTCCAAGTAGCACGTAAAGGGTTCCTTGTTCAACAGGTCCTCCAACATGGGCCACTGAAAAGATTGGAACCACTCTGCCGGGTAGAGCTTGCGAAAGGCCAAGATTACGTCCTCCTGCGGAAACCAGAGTGACATCGACTGCAGAGCGTCACTGCCTCGGAGCGATCCCATGATGGTCGCCGCCCTGACCACAGAGCCCCTGGCCTGCCTGTGCCGCCTCCCAGTGACTCTGGGCAGGCTAGCCTCGGCATCCGGATGGGTCGCATCAAAGACCATCCCAGCCAGCGCATCTGCCTCGCAGACACCGTCCGGGCCGCAATCGCATGCCAGCCGTTTGCCTGGCAGCGCAGGCAGCTCCGCCTGCAAATTGGCGAGGACGAAGTCCACGTAGAGCGGCAGCCAGTCGTCCGTCGTACAGGTGTGCCCCTGCACGAACGGTGATGCCCACTGAGACCGTGGGACCCGGTGGGAGTGGTGGCCCTGACCCACGTAAACCACGTCCGGAGGCAGCTTACCATCGGCAAGTACGTCCGCCACTCGTACCACCGTGAGCAGCCGTGCCCGCTTCTCGGGATGCAGTGGTGGCAACCCGAGTGTGATGGCCAGCGGAGTCATGGCCCAGCTACGCATAGCTCTGGGATCGATGTCCAGCCAGTGTTGCCGTCGGCCACACGCCTCCAGCGGCGGCATCCGAGGCACGTGGAGTCGGGCATGCCCTTCTCGGACCGCCCACCAACTGACCGATACCGCAATGGCGAAGGCCAGGGTGGCCGAATACTCCGCCTCCTCCTTGGATGGGAACTGGTGTCTCCCTGGGTGTCCTCCCAAGGATCCCACTCCCAGGCTGCATGCTGATGGTGGCACTCGCGGGGGTGGATCAGCTCGATCTCATGGATGTTGTGCCGCAGCCGCTGGTGTTTGCAACGCGCTGACATGAAAACGCATGCCGAGTACGTTGTATCGTACCAGAGGCCGGACTCCATCATGGTCTCCTCCTGCGGGAGGGACCAATGGAGGCTTCGAGCCGGGTTCTCCCGCAGGGCCCCTCTGCCATCGTCTGCTATAGCCTGGAGCTGCTTCAGGATCCAGGAGCATGCCGCATTGTCCACGTCCACCCGCCTTTGGTTCTTGGGGTCAAGCCCGGGCAAACCTTCTGGGTGTGCCTCAGAACGCAGCGGTTTGGGACCTGGGCGGCCGTCCGCAAAGATTCTGGGGATCTCTCTGGCCCTGGATTTCGTGGAGCAGTCCAGAGCTGCTGCTGTGAAGGCTGCTGACCGCATCGGCGCCTCCAGTGCTTGTTGCCTCACCGGGTTAGACAGGTCGTGCCCCGGGTCCAGCGACCAGTCGATGGGCAGCACCCTCCAGCCACAAAACAGAAACGCCTTCGCCAGGGGCATGTTGGGACCACACATGAGGTCGACCATCAACGGGCCGCCCTCCTGGGCTCCGGTGTGGGGGTGCGAGAGTTCTGACCCTATGGGGGAGTCCCTCTCCCCCCCAGGGCACCCTCAAGACTTCTTCGCTGCCCGACACTCCTTGGCTCCGTGATTCTGCATCCCGCAGACTCGGTCGCCCCTGAGGATCGCAGCGCACCTGTGCTGGCCGTTGGGGCATGACTGCCCCGCCTTGCATTGCCCATGTTGGAAAGCCTGGCAGAGCACGGTGCCATCTCTCATGGCGCGTGCGACCGCTCTCCCTGCGATCGGCTTTGCCAGCGGGGGTTTGCCCCCCCTTGCTGCCGGCTTGGCAGGCGACGCCTGCGGGCGCTCCCTGGTCGGCGCCGAGAGGTTTCCGGTCGGGACCCAGTGGGCGTCCCGTGCCTCGTATGTGGCCTTGATGACCTGGCCCAGCGTCAGGGTGGACTCCCTGAAACGGCTCACCCAGTCTGCCCTCTCCTCAGTGTCCCGCTGCTGGAGCCATGCCAGTCGGCTGGCATAGGGCAGGCTGGCCGATGTGCGCCGGGCTCTCGCGTGGTACCGCATCACCACGTCCAACGGCACGTAGACGAACTTTGTGGTGTCCGCCCCGAGCGCGTCTTCTTCCTTGGCCGGGGGCGCGTTGTCCAGCGCTTTCACCCCGCCCAGGGCGTAGGCCAGCAGCAACGTGAAGAGCCTGTCCAGGTACGTTTCCCAGTCCTGGTGCCCGGGCTGCTCGTCGTCTGGCTCCTCCGTCCACAGGCCTTCGCCAAGCTTGCGCTTCTTGCTTGAGGTGCCGAGCTGCCACTGCAAGGTTTTCACCTTCCAGACGGCCGTCACGCACAAGAGGCGCTTGGACATTTCCCTGGAAGCCCTGGACACGGCAGCATCGCTGGGGTACACTTCCGTGGGGAATTTGAGCTTGTAGCGTACCCAGAAGGCTTCCTTAGCGGATCTCAACTCGGTATCCCCGAGAAGGGAATCGAGGTCCTCAATGGCGACCCGCGAGCGGTCCTGCTCGGCGGTCTTGTAGTACAACGAGACCGAATGCCAGGCTCTCCGCAATCTGGCTGCTTGGATCTGAGCTTCCGCTCCCAACTGGATCTTCCCAAGCCATCGAAGAAAAAGCGGAATTCTTCCAAATTGGCGATGCCCGCCTTGGAAAGCGCTTCCACTACCTCCGCTGCCAATTGAAAATTCTTGCCGAGCCTGTCCAGGCAATCGGCTCCGTCTGACGGGACAAGGGAAGTCGCCATGCGATTTCCAGGTGTAAGCGAAATCACTTGGGCCTCAACAGACTCCCCAAAAACACGAGAGGGGGGGAAACGGAGGAAACACACAACCGAATTCAACCCAACCCTCAACTCGCTAAAAATGGCATGGAAGATGACCCCTGGCGTGCACTCGCCGGTAACTCCGCATACCGCGGCCGACGGCCGTACGGGAGGTAACGCCCCCCGGCCTCCTCCCTGGTATCCCCAGGGTGCCTGCCACGGTGCATGGTAAATCGGTTGAAACTGTCTGAAAAACGAATGCCGCATGGTCGACTGGCTATGCTCCGTGACTCATGCATGTCGGGGCAATCCAATGCCTGGTACTGCCGCTCCCGTTTTTCACCCGGAAGAATGTATCAGGCAAATGCCCCGCGGCACTCCTATGGCGTGCAAAATGGGGGACTAAATTCGGGCAGCCCGAATCCGGCGCCCATGGCCAAAATTGGCTCACTGAGGGAGGAAACTAGCCGGGCACTTGCTCAGGCAAGTCCGGCAAAAGCGCTGCTCCCATGCGATGGCCTCGAACTTGTCCGAGGTGGTCAGCGGATAGGCCAGCCGGTCAGCTCGACGCGCTGCCAGAGCGGGTATCCCTTGGCCGTACTGATGTGGACCTGGCTCTTCGCAGTGGCCATGAAACCGGTGCACACCGGCTCAGACACACCTGCTGAGGAGCTCGCCAGCGCCTGGTGCACCCATCCGGCCAGCTTGCGGTCCTGCAGGGTCTTCGTGATTTCCACATCGCGGCATCTCCGGATCTCCCCCGCTGCGTCCGCCAGGCTGATCCCCTTCAGCATCGCCAGCCACATCGCCGCAGCAAGAGCGGCTCGGTGACGCCCCGCCATGCAGTGGACGATGACGACGTCTCCGTGATAGAGCGAGCGCCGTACCAGGGGCCACACCCTGTCCCAGTCCTCCTGTCGTCGGTCGGCGTGGGCGATGGCGAAGTACTCCGCGTGAGCCCCGGACAGGGGCACACCTTGCCGCTGGGCCAGCCTCTCCGGGAAGCAAACCACCTGGAGGCTGCATGCTGGAAAGGCTGCGGCCGTGACTGCCGTGGGGATGCCCGCCAAAAAGAGGGCTCCTCCTCTCACGTTGTTGTAGATCAGCGATGGGGTCTGGGCGGACTTCCCCCGCACGGTTGCCAACCGGTCCCATTTGCTGTCGGCTGGGTTCAAACCCAGGCACTCCGGGATCTCCAAGAAGTTGCCCGGGACCTCGGCTGGTGCCGGGCGCATGGTATCCACCGAGGCAGGAATTTCGCCGATCTCCGCATCCTCGACCTCCACAACGCGGCTGGCTGCTGCAGCCTCGCGGAGCTCCTCGGCCGACGGTCTGGATGACATGGGCCCGGCCGGGGCGATTGGCAGTGGCGGCGGCAAGATCCTCCGGCGCTTCTGAGCCGGCGCCTCCTGCGGGGCGGGTCGCCCCCACCTCCACAGGGTCAGCCGGCACAGGCAACCCCAGCTCGCGAAGCTTCGCCTCCGTCATCCGCCGCTTTGCTCGGCACTCGCTTGCCGGGTGGCGTCCTCCACATGCCCTGCCCGTCTGTTGCAGCATCGCGCACAAGTGCTCCCTTGCGCACGGGTCCTGGCGGCATTCGCCTGTGTTGAAGTCCGGGCACAACGCTGTACCGTTCTTCAAATGTCCCGTGAGGAAGATCTCGCCCAGCCTGGATGGCATGGCCCTGGCCGAGGGGGCCGGCTTCCTCATCCGCTCCCGGGCACTGTGCACGAGCGACTGGCTCAGGGAGAAACGCCTCTTCAGCGCCGTGGTCTGCGGTGCCTGGGCCCAGATCACCTCTGTGTCCCCTCGGCAAGCCTGAGCGGCCTTGATCTTGGCCTCCTCATCGGCTTCGGCGATCTCCTCCTCCGTGACCGTCTCCCAGGCCTCGCAGTCCGCGACCTTGGCCGCCACAAGGAAGGCTCTCATCTTGGTCCGCATGGACAAGGCGTACTTGCCGCCGCTGTAGTGGAACGGCATCGAGACACGCTCCTCGACCTTGTCCTGCCAGTCTCCCAGGGAAACGATCTCCGCGTCCTGAAGGCGGATCAAAGAGCCCACCGTCGGCAGCAACCTCCTCCAGGAATAGCTAGTGAGCTGCTCGAGGGGCTCCACCACGCCATGGAAGAGGTGCTGAGTCACCCTCTGCACCTCCCGGATGGGCCACGCCTGGCCAGAGGCCGGGTCGTGCTGCTCCGGCGCAAGCCCCTGATAGTCCTCCAACCACTTGTCGGCCCAATGCCAACCGTTGGAGAAACGAGCTGGTGCACACCAGTCGAAGCCTTGCCGGTTATGGGACTGCTTCCCTTTGCGGCAGTGGCCGTGGAAGAACTCCCTGCTGATCTTCACCGGGGTGGATAAGCTCAAGTGCTTGTAGCGCAGGCAACCCGAAGCCACGAGCCACGACGACAGCGCTGCTGTCCAAGCTGGATCTCGGGCTTGCTGCATCTCGATGATCCGGCCCTCCAGGGTGAGCAGCATGGGCGGTTCCACCACCACGGCCTGGGACCTCGCCTTGCGCACCTTCCCAATAACTTTGGGGGGCTTCAGGCGGTCCAGCTGCCACTGCAACCTGCCGTTGTTGGACAGCCAGCGCAATGACTGCAGCGCTCGCGATGGCGACATAGCCTGCTCAAGGAAGGCGTGAAAGTCCAACTCCTCCGGGTCCTGCACGCCCCTGGCTGCGAGGAAGAGCGAGAGCTCCTGGAACGTCCTCACCGCGTTCAAGATCGTGGTTGCCTCGGACTGGGTGACTCGTTCCTGAGCGAGCCTCCGAACCGCTTGCTGCCAGTCGGCATAGCGCTTCGGGTCGTCGTACCTCCGGGGCCGAAGGACGCCCAGCTTCATGAAGGCCTCCGTCAGCAGGTTGACCCTGCGGCCGACCGCTTCGGCGTTGTCCGGGTTCTGCCTCAACCGCAGGCCCACATTGCTTGTGGGGAGCCGCACCGCCGGCCGGCGGAGGGTCGATGGCCCCACCGGCGTCACTCGCCAGGGGTCCGCCTCCACCACTGCCGCGCCTGCCGGGAGGAGGTGAGCCTGTTGCTCCGCCCGCACCCGCGCCCATTCAGCGGCGACGAAGTGGCCACCCGCGCGGACCGCATCCTCGAAGGCCTCAAAGGCAAAGCCGAAGTCGGAGTCCTGCAACAGCCCGTGCTTCTGCCGAAAAGCTCGAACGTTGGCCTCCTGCACACGAGACATCAGCCCCTCGCCAGAGCCGCCCGGGTCGCCCCCGGAGTGCTCCATGGCTTCAGTGGCATAGCGCCCAGGAGTGGCGTCACCGCGAAACGCCATGGCTAAGAGCAGCGCCCCCCAGCGTAGAGCCTTGGCAGCAGCGGATGGGGCAGACTTCGCATTGATGGATGCCACATGAAGCGCACACAGAGTGAGTTCTGCTCCCGCAGTAGGCGCAAAGCCCGCCCAGAGGGAGGTTCCTCCTACCCTCGTCCAGCCACCCACGGAGCAGCCTCCCCGCTGTGGCTCTGGCCAGGGAGTCGCTCTCCCTGGGCCATGGCTCGGTCCACCTCCGAGCACCCAAGCTCCATTTCCTCCAGGTCCCATGAAGCCCCTGAAGGAAACGAAGGGGAGGTCGCCAGATTCCACCCGGCCAGCGATGGCGGAGACATACATCGGGATGATGTCCTGGGCACGGAGGCCACTGCCTGCTTCAGCCACCATGGCCTCAGACAGGCGATCCCCCTCATAGCACCCATGATAGGCGGCCCAAGCCTCCGCTGCAGATGCACCTTCTTGAACCAAGACTGCACGCCGGCACCAAGTGCCGATGAACGGGAACTTGAAGCCGCCAAGGGACCCGTCACATCTCGCACACTGGGCATCAATGCAGGGTGCAAATTGCAGGTGGGGTATCTCCCCACTATCAACCAAGGGCAGGGGAGCTTGCACGAAAGGGGCATGCAAAACTTCCACAGCTGAAAGCCAGAGCATCCGGGCCTTGCCACGATTCCCCTGCTCCAGCAAGTTGCCCACATGGCGCTTGAAGTCGAGGTAGGCGCCTGTGGACAGGATAGGACGATCCGTGTGTACGGCAAAGTCAACTCCTGGAACTGCCAACATTCGACAAGTAACACTTGCCGAACCCGCAAACCAGAAGTTAAAATTTAGCCAGTTTGGATCATGCTTGAGCCAAAAGGCCCCGCATGATCCAATACACTCCTTGCAGAATGAAGCCTGTAAACCCAAGCCTTCCAACCTGATACAGGATTATATATGTATGTGTATATATAGATAGTAAACCTATGCTGCTTATATGTTTGGTGTGGTGGGCAAGGTCATGCGTCGAATTGCAAAATGGTATCTCTAAAATTGAGGGTCGAGCATTCAAACCTTACAAAGAAGCATGGCAATTAAAGACGCACATTTGTTTGGAGACCCCTTTCAAGTAGTTATCCTATGATCCCTGCAACAAGGGAGGGGTTGCCTCAAAACAGCAAACCGCCACCTCCCTCCCCCCCCCCAAAAAAAAGAAACAAACACACAAAACAAAGAGGAACCGGTTGTCTCTTGGCCTCACTTTGAACTAACCCCTAAACTGGTGCTCTCCAAAAGGGACACCCTTAAACTGAATCACTTGAAGTCAGCGGTTTCAGGGGTCCTCAAAGTTCCTTTTGGGGATGTCACTTCTAGAAAATCCTGAAAAACCCTGTTGGAAAACCTGCAACAGAATGTTCCTTTCAGGTTTCTCTTCAACCGGATATTCTCAGCGTCAAATTTCGATGTCACTTTCATGGCCACCAGGTCCCTGATTTCGGTCGGCTGGACTCGACACTCTCGACTCGAGGCGTGCCTCGCCCGGCCCAGAAGTTTGCACAGGATGCTCAGCGTGTAGTTGGAGGGTCCAACCTCCGTGTTCTTCTTTTGTTTTCGCGGGTCCCTCACGAAGTAAGCTCACTTCCCAATTGATTTGACCTTCAAACACCACCTATGGGACAAAAAGGACCTTAAAAATGAAACTGAGTTCCCTATGTTTGCCAACAAAACCGTCACCCTTAAGGGAAACTCGCCTTGAAGGCCAAAAAGGTGATGTTTAAAAACACAAAGGGATGCAAAGGGACGTCTATTGAACCGCCTATTGAACCGTTTACAAATAACATTGTGGTTTGAGACTCTGCTCCGTATGTAAGCTTCCATAAAAGAAATGGAACTATAGTGAACCCAGTAGGAGGGGCTAAATAACTACGAACATTTTCATCCTACAATGATTTCATCTGGGCTTTTCTGTTTATTTCGGCCATCGAAGCCTTATAGCCCCTCTTTCGCAATTCATGAAACATGTGACCGTTTTTGTTTTGTTTCCCCATTGCTTGGTTGATGTTGGAAGGGGAGCAAAAAATATAGTTTAGCAGTTCAGTGGGTATTTCCCACTAAACCACAATAAGCAAAAATGTAAAATGTTTCACAAGAACAACCATGAAAGGACCCCAAAAAAGACAAGTTGGGCTGGACCTCAATGGCCACGTTCAAAGCATTCCCCTCTTCTAAACAGCCAGCGGCTGTTAAAGTCTACAGGACGCTTCGCCAACGGTGTAGGGTTCAGGGTTTGGGAGTTTAGGGTTTAGGGTTTGGGGTTTAGGGCAACTCTTGAGTTAGGCCTAAACTCCTGTTCGTGCAGTTTCTGGCCCTTGCATCAGCATCACCGCCGCCCAAAACAGGCAGCGACCAAGAGACAACTTTTGGGTGCACGGCTGCCAAAAAGTACATGAGAAACGCGACTCTGTAGGGTTATTCTTCGAATGCATGTATAATTCTGCGCGAGCCTACCGTGATTTAGAGGAGTTAGGGCTGGGGTTGCGAGGGAGGGTGCAAGGGAAACCATGCAGCCGTTGTCCCTGGGTTCTGAAGGCTTTCTAGAAAGAAGAATGGAAAGGGAAGGTACCCCTACAAAAGTCGAGACGTCTGCTCTCCGACCCACCCCAAATCGAGCGCAGTTGGGTAGGACCCGAGGGTCCGGAAAACATTGGGACTACTTTCCTCAGGCACGGGTAAGATCAGGCAATCGATCTCATTCCCAAGGGGTCCAAGTACCTCATAGTTGCGGATTTGAAGAATCTACAATTCACGAATCCCCTACCAAACCCACCGCAAATCATGGGCTACTTAGGACCCTCAAAGATTCGAAGAGAACGTTTTGCCCCTTTCCAGATCCCACTCTTCTTGGCGCAGGAAGTCCTCTGTCTGAAACACCTGGTTGTTTGGGGGTTGGCCCAGCTACTTTGGAGGCGCCAAGCTGCTTCCGGAAAATCCATCTCTTTCATGGAAGGGCGGGGATTCGTGAATCGTGTCTCTTAGTAAAACTCAGCGATTCGGTCAAACCCATTCAAAGGGATTACAAAGTTAGCCCTGAAAAGGGCCACCGCCAAATTGATCATGTCGGATTGATCTGGAAATAGCTAATTCAGCCTGGGAATGCACCACCCTGCGGGTCCTCCGGATTGATCGTGTTTCTGTGGGCCGAAAAAACAAGTCCAAAAAGTTCCATTGCGCCAATATGGTAACCACTCTGCCGCTACTGGAACCAATGGCGAACCTGCACTCCGTCTCGATTTCCTTGGGCCGGGATGGCTGGGCTTCCCCAAGACCGGGCTCAGATGCCCAGCCAAGAGTGACGAACTGTTCGTGGGTTAAATTCGGACATCCGACCACTAAACCAACCAAAAAGCTATAAAAGGCAAAGGAACCGGATGCCTGGGAGCCACCAAGTTTTGAGGGTGCTCCTCTTTTTTTTGCGGGTTTTAAAGGGGCGCCAAAAGGAGCGCCAGGCCCAGGGCTCCGGGCTCCCTGGTCCTTCATCTCCTGCAACAAGGCCAGGGCATCCTCCACCCGCGACTGCTTGGCACAGCCGTCCTCAGCTTCAAGCCGCACCAGGGGCTGCGGGGCTTCACGAAGGCATGCCACACGGCAAAGGGGGCAAGAATAGGGTAACCCCAAACTGGATCCCTGGCAAATGGAGACCAACAACTAAAAACCTGTGGCCCCCTGCTGGTTGAATTTTGACCCATACCCCGAAAATCGCCCCAAACAAATGGAACCCCCCTCTTGGACACCCCAGGCACTCACGTCCGGCTCCCAACGATTCAATCGCCTTGTTTTGGCAAGCCATGTAGCGAAACGCCATGAATTCAATTCCGAGGCTTGGGATGCTGGGAGAGCACACACACAAACGTACAGATGCACAAACACGTGCATAAACAGTACACACACACACAAATATGGGTGTGTCTGTTGCCCCCCGAACAAAAACAAATAAACATAAAAATAAAAATAAAAAATGTGGTTTCCTTTGGTTTTCAGACAAACCAACCAACAAGGGTACCCCCAAACCAAGCCAGACCCGTATAAACGAACGGACACACACACGCACAGAGCTGTGGTCCCGTAAAAATATGGAACAACAAGTGGTTGATTTCCAAGCCAGCCTCCCACGAAAGCAAGGGAATCACTGGGCAGGGTTTAGGGCCATCTGATCAGCATCCTCAACCGTCGCACATAGAAGCCCACAAATCATCGCATTAACCAAACATACCGAAGAGTGCGCACTGCTTGTCATGATTCACCAAAACAAAAGCAACTTGATTCGGTGTGCCATCGGTGACAGTGCTCGACTAGCATGTGAGATACACCGAACAAAGAAAGAGGAAAGGAACAAACCTGTTCAGCACAATGGGCGCTAACGGAAAACGCAATCGAAGAGCGCGTCTTGCCATTCGGCGCCTTGGGTGTCCAACCTGAATCAAGAAGCCGCTAGCGGACCTTGATCATTGGTTTTCTTTAGTGTCCTTAACAAGCGCACGGTGTCCCTTCTTGATTACAATGCTTCGTAAGCCCTCAAACAGAATCCCAGGTGAAAGCCGGCAAACCTCAAGCAAGACGAACATGCACTTCACGGACAAGGGCCACCGAAAAGGTAGCACAGAAGTGAGGGTTAACTGACTCCCTCAACCTGGACGCTTTTTGTACAAAGGATTGTCCATTGCCAAATTCCCAAAGCGGATATCAACATGTCAGGTCTTGTTTTACAGGAGCTGTTTACATATCTGCGACCAATGCTCAAATGTCATATTTCAATGCTCCAAAGAGCATGGCACAAGAAATGGAATTTGGTCTCCAGTAAACCCAGATCCCAGGCAGCACTATTGTAGGCAATCATCCATCTTCATGAATGAATGACTGAACGAACGAACGAACGAATGAATGAAGGAATGAATGAATAGGGTGGTTCCTTTGGTTTGCCAAACTGGAAAACGGGATCAGATCAGCTGTCAGGAGCCTCGACTCTGCAGCCCAAGGGCCAGCAGGCTGTTGTAGAGCACCTGCCGCGGGGCCACTCGACACCAAGGGATAAGAGAAAAGCCCTGGCGGATTTTCAGATCCTCCATTCCAATTTCTGATTGGTTTGCTTGCAACCATTCGCCGGGCGATCCCCAATCAGGCGAGGAACGAGATATGGGGGGGGGGTAGGGGAGTTGTAATCTTCAAACATCACGACACCAAAAAGGAAACTGAAGCACAATGGTGATGCGGAATTAATCCAAGAAACCAACTGTATACCTTGGATGTAAAGCACCGTAACTTGAAAATGGTAAGACCGCCCTGCAAAATCCAGGGCAAAATTGGCCGGACTTGCCTTTCCACTTCTGTGATACTGGAAAACCAGCCACAATGCTGAATTCCCCCATCCGAAGAGGTTCCCTGCATCATACAGAATTGGGAGTTCCCACGGTTCTGTCCATTTTTGCTAGCAAGTTGACAAGCAAACTATTCCAGGGCAATCGCCTTTGAGCAGTTTGCCCTCAACAATCACGGAAACTGACGATCATAGGGTTTCGCAAGCCGAAAGCCTCCCTTTTGGGGAAGCCCCCGGTCCGCTTACATGTTAAAAAGAGGATAGGCCAGCTTGCATTTGGGCCAGCTCCCTGCTGCTTAAACCAACTCCTGGTTCTCCTAGGTGTTGGCCTGGCCAGGGGTGCATCTTTTGACGAGAGGATTCCACCCGCCGCTGGCTTCGAACCCGGCCGTGACGGCAGGAACTGAACAAAGCGAGGAACTGAAGATCTGCCAGGCGTGTGGGCGCGCAGCTGAAGGAAGATGAGAGGGGAAGTGAAGATAAATGTATCCTAGCTCCTCCCGTAGAGAGGTTAGAATAAGGGTACCTTTTTTTCGGTAGTCTATTTTAGAAGGGGAACCCTCCCCCAAAAAGGGTAAAAGGGCACTGGCGTCAGCCTTTGAGAGAGTTGTGAACATGCACGCAAATGACAGCTACACGTCTGTAGATGAAGGGAAATGGTGGAACTCTGGGTCATTCGGGGAAGAGAGGAGCGCGTGACGCGCCTCGTCAGGCTTCACGCCGCCATGGGTCTTCATCTCCTTGAGCAGTGCGAAGCCCTTGTCCTGAGTGTCGACTGTCTCTTCTGAAACCTTCAACCCTTTTGGTTGTCTTAAGGTTGTTTGGAGCTTCCGCCCATGTTGAGGGCTCATCCTTTTCATGAACATACTTTGTTTGGGCTTGTGTTTAAAGGAAACCCAAAAAAAACACCACACGCTGTTGGACATGTTGATGTGGTACCCTTTCCACTTGTTCAGTGCCTACGCTGAGGAAGCAATGGGAATCATTTGGGATAGTTCTCCCATTCACATCTGCCCGGAACTTGGTGAACTTCAGGCTTGCGTGTCCGTCAACCCCAAACCCCAGGCTTAAGACTCGAATCTTCCGGCCCTTTTCGGGGCTCCGCCTCACTCTTTGCCCCAGGCTTCTCAGGGTTGCTACGACCCCACACGGTCTTCCATGTCCGGTCGCTGGCAAAGGACAAACAAATCAAAGAGTTCCACCCTCAGTTTGGTCATTGCTTTGAGGTTCCGAGCACCCCTGAGTTCGCGATGGCCGGCTTGAGCGGAACATTGAGCCATCGCGGTGTCAACGGATCCAGCACCCCGGCAAATCGCCAAGTACCCAGAAACGCTCGCAAAACCAGCAGCAAACCACAAACAGCGCCCCAACTAGCAGCTCGTGGATGGGCCAAAAACAAGCGCAACCAGTTTCAAACCAATTCCCAATCGCCTTCTAAAAATCAGAAAGGGACTGAGAGGTTGTGTTTTCTACAAAGTGCCTCTCCCAAAAAAGGGAAGCCCAAGAACCCCGATGCTGAGCCCCAGACGACGTCCCCAGCCATACAGTAGCCCTAGCAAAGGCGGATAGGACTGTGCCCCAGGTGTTTGATCCTTTGAGGGAACCCTGCAAAGGGTAGCTTTCCTTTGGGCTTCCCTAACATACAAACACAAAACAAATACCCTCATCAGAAAGACCTAGATTGACCCAACAATATCATAGAACAAGGAAATATTGGCCCAGCCACATTTGACAGGATCCCGGGCAACGAATGTCCAACCAGACAACATCGCCAAAGGAGACTTACTGCAAACTGGCGAAAAAATAAATAAAAATGTTTAAACAAACCCACAAGAACCTCCTTTTTGGGAGCTCACAGGCTTTCACAACCGGAAATTCCTGCCTGTTTCTGCAAGGGTAATCATTGTACTTTCAAACAGCTCGAAAGGCAAGCGCATGAAAGCAAAGTCGTACATGCACAACGTGCACCATGACGCAACATGGGACTGTTCAGCCACACTGCCTTTCAGGAACATAAAATTGCTGCAGTTGCTAGCCAATAGGACAGTTGCAAACATATATGGATAAATTGAACACCACCACCAAGATCTCAGCTGTTTTCCCAACAACGACAACTAGGGGTACATGCGAATAGGTTTCGGTAGGGATCCGAATGAATCTGATGACAACGTTGGGCATCGGGACAGTTTTTAAGTTTGTTGCATCCAACAAGCTACATGACTTCTATGTGAACCCCAACCGCACTGCTTGCAGATCGACCGACAAATACATACAAATGCCTACTAGCCAAGGCACAACCACACCACGCACAAATGTAACCAACATCGGTCGCTCAGCATCCTCGGAATCATGCTAAGCCAGGCCCGCGATTGGCTGCCTCGCTATTGTCACCAGTAGAGCGGAAAACAACTATCTGAAATTGCACTATGGCCCCGATGCAGCAGCCCAGAGTCTCCTGAAATGAAGAACCCCCAATAAAAACCCCTTTCCCCAAGAGAGCGGCCCGCCATGGGGCCTGTGTTTTTGAAATCAGCCTGTTTTTACACTTTGGCATAGATGGATGCACCTTTTCTCGCACATGCAGTCTTTGGTGATTTTTGGAGAAGACCACCCACAAGCATCTTTCCTCAAAATTCCCTCAGTATTCCCCTAATTAGTACCCTCCTAGAATTATGCCCCTAGCATTACCCCCAGTGTGCCTTTGGTATCTTCTTGGCATACCCTTATGTTCCCCAATAATTTTCTTGCATCCCCTCGGTATTCCCAGAAAGTTCCTTTAGTTCTCTCCTGTTATACCCTCTAGTATCTCCTCAGTGTTCCCCTAGTAACTATTCCCAAGTATGCTTTTCAGTACTCCCCCACTGTTTTTTTAGTATTCACCCTTTGTGATCCCCTGGTGCTCCCTTAATATATATATATATACCCCTAGCATTTCCCTTATTATTCTCCTAGTATTCTCCTGGTACTCCCCGAATATTCCACGCATATTGCCTCATAATCTTCTCTGTATTCTCCTGGTATTCCCCAAATTCCTTTTGTATTGTCTTGGCATACGCCTAATCTTCTCTCAGTGTTCAAGTGTTCCCCACATATTCCTTCAATATTCCCCTTAGCAGCTTCTTAGTACTTCCCTACCTTTTCTTCAACATTCCCCTGCTATTCCCCATTCCTGTAGAATTCTCTTACCCCCAGAGTTGTGTTCCCCTAGTATTCCTCTAATAGTACTCTACTTCTTTAGCATTCCCTTACCCCTAGATTTGTATTTCCATAGTATTCCCCTAATGCTGTTCAGTATTCCTTAATATTTTCTGGGTGCGCCCCTAGTATTCTCCAAATATTCCCCTAGTATTCTCCATTCCCCTTTGTACTTCCCCTGGTATCCTGCATCTGCGCTCCAGTTTCTGAGTCGCAAAGAACTAGGGAAACATCGAGGGGATAATAAGAGAATACCAGGGGAATAACAAGAGGAAATGCTAGGAGAATACTAGGGAGGCAATACTATGAATAAACCAAGAGAATACTAAGGAATGCTCGGGTTACTGGGGGAATATTGGGAGAATGCTAGGGGTATTCCAAGAAAATACTAAGGACTACTAGGGCAATATTAGGGGAATACTAGGAGAATACAACTACTAGGGGTGAGATAATGCTAAAAGAATAGAGAATACTAAGGGGTAGGGGAATATTAAGGGAACACTAGGGAAGTATTGTCAATATTAGGAACATACTAGGGGAATATTGAGGAATATTAAAGGAATACTGGGGAGTGCTGAGAGAATACTAGGGGCAAGAGAATACTAAAGGAATATGGCAAGGATGGGGGAATATTCAAGGACATAATATGACTTTTAAGAGAATTCTCAGACAATGGTAAGGGAATGCTATATAATGGAATGCTGGGAGATAATATGAAAGAAATAATCGGAAAACACTGAGGGGACAATAAGGGAAGTGGAAAAACTTCGAGAACCCCCCCTTAAAAAAAAAAAACAAACAAACCTGGGAGGTACTGGTCATTTCCCCCAGGGGGTTGCTTTTTTTTTGGGGGGGGGTTTAGGCTTTCTCGGGGTGTTTGTGTTTTTGTTGGTTTTCTCAAGGTTTGGGTCACATGTCCTTTTCCAGAGTACATTGGAATGGTGTACTGATGCGTGCGGTTCTGATTTTTCCAGGTATTTCACAAACGCAGGCCCCATGGCGGGCCCTTCTGTTCCCCAAACAGGCGTCAACATCATACCAAGACCCCCTGGATCTTAACGAAAGCGGCTGTGCGGTCCCCTGCTCCATTTTCAAGTTCTCACCCCACAAAAGGGACTATTTGCAAATCTCCAAATTTCACAGTAACTGCAACAACTGTCAACAAGTGAAACGGGGAACACCCAAGTAGCGAACCCACATCATTGTGAGCTCGTTTTGCCTCCGCGTAAGCTCGCCATAGAACTCCCTCCCCCTTCATTTTGAAGGTCCAATTTTAGTTTGAAGGGGTGGGTCCCGATGCCCCATGCACGGTCAGCCAAACCTCCGAACATGGTTGCTCCCTGGAGTTTCGTAAGTCTAGCATTCCAAGCACAACTTTACAAAAACCAAAGCTGCTTGGCTCCTTTCCCCAGCCTTTACAATGGTGGAGTAGGTGACAATGTCTGGATGCACCGGCGGGTCGCTGTCGCGCATGTCCTGGCCAGGGGCGGGTGTTTGACGGGGGATGTCCACAGGGAAAACCGAGGGGGGGGGGGGGATAGCAGCATTGCGGTGGCTGTATACCAGGTCCATTACTAGGAGCTCACGAGTTAATCAACCAGTTGTATGGCATCATGGGAAACCAGCCCACACTGCTATATAGCTAGGTCCTCCAGTAGAGAGGTTAGAATAGGGGTGCCAACTTTTTTCTGGAGTCTAGTTTAGTAGGGGAAGCCTCCCCAAAAAAAGGGTAAAAGAGCACTAGTGGGGGACCTAGATTAAACTTTGGGGGTAGTGGTTTGGAGCAGTGGACACTATCTTGGAGTGCAACTACAATTGGAAACTTGATTGCTTTGATAGAAAAAGGATTGTAAAACGCTCACCAAAAGCAAGACACAAACAATTGAAAAGGGACCTCAAGCAGAGGTGTCCAAAAGAGGGACATCCTCAGCGTGCCGGTTTGCGGATCGTGTGCGTTCACCGGTCAGCGTGTGTGTGTGTGTGTGTGTGTGGGTGGGTGAGGTGGTACTCTATGACTTTGATGGATCACTCCCACTGAAAGGTGTTGGTTGCCGCACTCTGTCCAAAAATATCAGACCGCTATCAGCTCATTGTGCATTGGCGGATGTGGGACTTCTTGAGGAACATAGCGTTGGGTAGGTTCCAACAAAGTCTCATGTTCACGACATTGGGAACAGTGTATTTCGACTGTGGCAGATGACGACGGGTATTTTCTACTCACCGCTTTGAAGGAAACCAAGAAAAAGCCGGCCCCTCGGAGGAGTGGCAAGATTTGTTTCATTTTCAATCAAGGGGTTGGTCAGCAAACTGGGGTCGTCTGCCAAAAGCAAGCCAAGCTGATCGACTTGTTTATGGATGTCTTCATTCAATGGACAACTTGATCAATCGCTGGGCAAAGTGTCTAAGTGTTGCAAAAAGACCCAGACCCCCTCCGCCGACTCACTGGTTTCAGGCGTCAGAAGGGACCTGCAGGCTTTTGTGGGTGGACGTCAATCCGAAGGGTCCAGCAATTCGGCCACCGCATATTTGGAGGTGCACTTTGACGTCACGATGTTGACTGCCAATCGCGCGGCGCGATACATTCCACGGGAGTGCGCCTGTCAAATCCGTTCGCTGCCATCAACGCGGACAGGGCTGCGGCATGTGTTTTTTTTCAGTGTCCGAGCGCGTGCAGTCCACAGGGCGAGAAATGTCCAATCTGTAACCAAGGCTTAAGACTTGAAGGGGACCTGAGAGGTGTCCGGCGATTTGTGTTACACCCCCTCAAACAAGATGCTCCGTTGGGTTTGTCTCCAAGGAAAGCCTCGGGCTGGCGTCCCAATGCTCCTCCTGTTTTGTAAATTTCGTGAGTTCTGCAATGTCCCTCTAAAATAATATGCAAGTAAATTGTGACCGGCTGGCACGAGAGAGATCTGCACTGCTTCTCCGAAATGTCTGGCACAAGGGTAGACAAATGGTACCTTGGACAAGGAAGCCAAAGAATTGCGTTCAACAATGTGCTAGCCCTACTTTAGTGGATCCCAGTTGCCAGAGCCATGGTTCATTTGGCTAAAGGGTGGTTCATGGTGGTTCGCTTGTTTACCCACAAGGACATGGAATCACTGGTTGTGGCTGAAGATGGCCGAGAGTTGGATCCGGTGGACCACGCCGCAGAGAGGGGGCTGTTGGCAGCAAGTTCGCTCGGGAGACCTGAGGCCGCACTGTGAGTTTTCTGCAAAAAGCGTGGTCTTGTGATTGGCAGATCGGTCCTTTGCAAGAGGAGCTGGCTCAGGCAAGATTGGGTGAGCTATGAATCAGCAAGGGCAGCAAGGGCAGAGCTGAGGCCTTTTTGAAGCTCGCAGCAAGACTGCTCCTTCTGCTTGTGGTTCCTCCCAACGTTTCCCCCTGAAACATGACCCAACAGGAAGCTCACTTTCAGCGGGCGACCAAAAGCCGTTGAAATCACCCCGAGGCAAACAGAGACCTAGGGGCATGTCTCTTTACAAAGAAACTACCCCTTATTCCGCTGGGAAGTCTGTCAAATGGAGCCCACCAACCCAAACGCGTCCGAATTCATCGGGTCCCACCTCCAGGAGACGCGGCACTTCATGCATCATGCCGCAGCCTCAGGCAGCCCCCCCGAACTCGTCGAAAGCTGCGGCTCGGAACCGGGAAGCCGAAACCGATTCGATGTTTTGGGCCATCGCCTTACGACCTTTTTGGCATATGAGCTCGTTTTACTGGGCTGCTCTCAGATCCCCTGCTAAAAGTTTAAATTTTATTGGGGTTAAATACGGATATCCAACCACCAAACACCAAAAGGCTAAAAAGCTAAGGAACCGAATGGCTGGCTTAGCCACCGAGTTTCCAGGGGCCGAAAACATCCAAAAACGCTGGGCCATCTGGGGCTCCCGGCGCGCCAAGGCGTTGAGCATGGTGTTGAAGGTAATGGTGTTGCAGGCGATGCCACGCTCCTGGATTCAACCGGCCCGAGACTCTCGGTGGCTTCAACGGCGTCTGGGTTTGTTTTACGCATTGCCCATGCCCTTTTTGTGTGCTTGGGGGGATATAGAACAAGGTAGCACCCAGGCCATTCCCCGTCCCCTGTCTCAAAAACAAGTCTATTTGTTGGATTTTTCAAGGCAGACTTACACGTCTTGGTTCCCTACATAGCAACCCTTTCAGTAGTTGCCTCATTTCTCTATTGGCGTGCTCGCTTGAAGTTTCACGGAAACACCCTCCTCAACACAAGTTCAAGACCAGGGAGCTGGTTTGATGGCACAAACTATGAGCACTCACAGTTAGTTGGCTTTGTTGTAGTAGATACCCATCATCTGTTCCTTTGGTTTCGCCTTTGGTTTCCCCCTACCATAATTCCAAAGCCTGAAATACCGAATCCCGAAAAGGTCAGTCATGGTATGCTCAGTGAGGGCCGCTTGGCCCGCGCAAAGATCGCCCGGCCTTCATCTCCTTGTAGATGGCCACAACCTGCGCAGGTCCAGCTGGAAGCGCCGGAGTTGACGATCGGCAAAAACATGGCTATGGGTCACAACCCCGTACCCCCAGTGAACATCCCAATCCTGACTATTATAGGTTCTGAAATGGGTGGTGCACCTACCCCAAAATGGTACCACTGGTGTTGACCCACGGCCGCATAACTTGCTCGAAAGGGAAGCTTCTAGAGGTGCCTTCTATTTCCATTCTTTCCAGGGATCCAAATCTTTCTAGAAAACCTCCGGAAACCCAGGGAGAACGGATCCGGTTTTTGGAAAGAACGATGGTTGAAAAGAATGGGGAATCAACCAGTAGAAAACTGGCATAGGTGTCCTTGAACGGTCAGTTTGATGGAACATTACAGGAAGCAAGGCCTTTTAGAGGGACTCTTTCACATTCTGGAAACAGACGCCCGCCCCGTTCATCTGCCTGCAGGTTGATGGTCAACATTAATTAGTGTGTCCGGCCAGTTTGCAAGGACATAAACACCCGCTGATTTCAATTTGGTTCCCAAAAAACAAGTTGCAAACGCAGCACACGGAGTCAAGGGTCAAACTATGGGTCCTGGTACAACGGTACAAGAGAAGAACCCGTTCAATTTTCAGGCGTCGATCAGCTTTTACAAGTTCGGAGCGAGCCTGCTTAATGTTGAACCCAGGAACGAAACAACCCGGTCCAACCCACATTTGATGAATTCATCATCTGGGATTCACTTGAGGATGCTCGAAAAAACAATTATTCTGGGGAGGTGAATTGAAATCAGGCACTGCTTTGGGGGCATCATTTACTTGGATATGTCTGCTTAATGGTTTAACCCCGCGAATGTGCAATGAACAAATACCAGTTGTAAAACATATATATATATACATACACACATATATATATATATATATTTCCGGCCGTTCTCTGTTGTCTTGTGGCAGGTTTGAGGTGGAGATCTGGACCGTGGGAAAACTGACAATCCTCCTGGGGAAATTCGGAACTGAGGCGCTGATCGGATTTCTACATACTTGAACTCTTTGGTGATCATTTGCACCGCTGGATTTATGCAACCACCAACCACTTCGGGTTCCCTATTCAGAATTGTTATCACATGGGTATGTGTCAAAATAAGGAGGGTTCCGTTTTGTAGCTGTTCTTCTGCTCTTTTTGTTAAGCCAACCTGCAAAGGGCTCCCTCAAAAAACACACAGCCACTCAAGCTGCAAATTCCACCATGCCAAGACCTCAAGTATGGGATCCCTAAGAAAAGGACCTTCATGCGCTTGTAGGTGAGCTCGCCAGATTTCATTCTGCCCCCTCGCTGAGCGACCTCGAGACGCGGCTCGCAACGAGCGCGCCTTGTCGTGCTGCCGGGACATGGTGAAGCCCTTGACGATGGTGGAGTAAATCACAGTGTTGACAAGGTCCTCAGACTCACTGGCTGAGATGGCCCAAAACAAGAAACCATGTTTTTTATATTTACCACTAAAATGGTCTTCCCAAAAAGTTTAAAGCTCATGAACTCAGGAAGTGAGCAACATTATGCAGGACACCCGTTTCGGGTAGAACAAGAGTTTACTGTCGTTTAAACCCACCAAAAAGGGAAACATAGTGTCATAGGGACCCCTGAGAAAGCGAACTATGGTTCTCCTATTCTTGACACTTCCGCCGGCTTCGCCGGCTCTACTGGCATGGAACGCCACTTCTGCACTTCCAAACTTCCATTTGATTAAGCCCCCTGGACAACTTCCAGTAGTCATAGATTCCCTTTAAAACCAACAGGGGAAAATAGCAACAAAAGAACTTAAGCAAATGGAAGCAAGGTGGGGATGGCTATCTGGTCACTAAGGCGAGCTTTCTTGGTACAGGAAGTGGCCGAACATCTTCCCTCGCTTCCAGGAGCTTGGGCAAAAACAAGTCCGAGCATTTGGTTTGCCAACTAACACTTACCCCTTAAAAATCCAGGCCCTGGGGAAGTTAATCTTTTACAGACATATAGCCCATGTAACCCCAACAAGTTGAAAAGTTGTGTTTTTAAGAGGTAAGAACATGGTCGTCCCAAACAGGATCAAGTTCCTTTTTAGACCCAGGGAGCGAGCGGTACCCGTTTTGGAGGTGTTCCCCGTCGCAGGACCGGGGCTCTGGGCTCCGCACGCGTTGATCTTCCTTGAGCCAGGTATCATTCACCTGGGCTGAAAGATTCTGGGTCCTGGTTTTCTGGGCCGTTCGTTTTCAGATCCCCAGCCAAAGGTCATTAACTTTTAGTGGGTTAAATTCGGAAATCCAACCACTAAACACTAAACAGCTAAAAGGCTAAAAGGCTAAGGGGATGGCTGGGAGCCACCAAGTTTTAAGCCCCAAGCAACGGATTTTCGTCCTCCATGTTACCTTTTGGTTTGTGGGCCCCAAACACAGCATTGAGGGTTGAAAAAGCAGGGTCCCTCCAAACTCCCAACAAATGTCCGAGTCACGAATTTCCGGAGCCAAGAACTAAGGCCAGTTGAAACCACGACAGCCGTTTGCGCTTGCTGGAATTCGAAGAGAAACCCACCAACTAACATGGCAAACAAACATGCCTACCTAAACGTCAATGTGCCCAAAATATTTCCCTATACATGTATCTAAGGCGCTGACACTACATCCCATTGATCTAGGAGATTCCTTCGAAAATGACTAAAGGGTGAGCCACCCCTGATTAGTATGGGCTTCCGACCAATTCGAAGATAACTTACAGTACTGAAACGGTGATCAATTATAAGGTGTATACGCAGGCCCGCACTAAAATCCTCAAACAAAACAGGTCGAACCTTGCCCATCACCGCATGATGGGTCATTAATCTCTGTTTTCCCGGAGGCTTGGGGTGGTGGTGCAATTCTGTGGTGCTCAACTGGACAAAAAAAGATGAGCGCCCCAAACGAAAGATCGACTTTGTCAAGATGGTCACAAGGCTTAGACAAGCCCAAGTCTCACCTCCCAGCAACAAAATATCGTTTTTGCCTGGTTAGTGGAAAACAAAGGGACCCCAAAAAAGCAAAAAAACAAAGCTAATTTTGGGGAAGTCACAAGCAGGACACAGGCCAAACTTGGGACCCAAAATTTTCAGCTTGCCCCATGGCCCGCTGAGCGCCCGCACGATACGCCAGGCATCGCTGACGTGGTGATTCGTGACCAAAGCCTGCACTCAAACTGGGTCCCTTAAAGGGAAGCTTTTGAACTAGAATCGAGAACCTTAAGGCCCTTCTTTGAGGAAACTGGAGGCTGGTCAAGACTTTCGTTGGTCTTCGACCCCCCTGCAAACCTTCCTTTGTCGAACCAAAAAGCGACCAAGAAAAGCGGAAAAACAAAAAACAAACTGCCAGTGGTAAAAGCTTGTTTTTGGATGTTGATTGCTTAAAGGGAAGCCCCCCTCAACAAACACACCGAAGGCTCTTCACCTGCGCCACTGGGTGTACGTCTGGTTTTCCCGTGGAGCCCCCCGTCGATTTCCTTTTGGACGTCCAATCATGGGGACTGCGGGGGAGGGAGGGGAGGGGAGGGAGCCCAAACAATAATAAGCTCTTATTAAGCCCTTACTACAGCCTTATTCTGGGGCTTGTTTGGGCTCCCTCCCCCTCCCCTCCCTCCCCTCCCTCCCCAGCCATGATCCAATGGGTAGCGCCTCCACCATGCAGCCCAAGGTGACAGCAGTGAGCTTCACCTTCTTCGTCGTCATGTGCCGCCAGAGCTCCTTCACCTCACGGCTCCGGTGCTTTCGCTTTTGCAGTGCTTACAAGCGGCCTGGCGGCTTTCTTGGGGAAGCCCCGTTGGTGTTAAAGGGAACAGTGCCCACCAGTCTCACCCGCTGGTTTGAAGAATTTGGACATTTGAAGCTTGCAAATGGTGTACATGGGCCTCGCGGTTTTTTTGGGAACCTGCTTTCGGTTGGTTTTAAAAGGGAACATAAAAGGAACACCACCAATTTGGGAGGGTCCCAAACTTAAGACAAGCCCAAGTTGGAAACCAGGCCCTAGCCTCCAGAACACCCATCCAAACCGCTACTTGGAGCAAACTCAGAGAAGGAACTTGCCCCCCAGTATTTTACCATTTGGCACCCAACGCGCAAAGATGGACGGAAAATGCAAAGGAACCCCAATTGTGACTTGGCCAACTCCCATACCCCGAAAGAAAGCCCGGCCTTAAACAGGGATCACCAAGGAGGGTGCTCAGCACACACGAACTTGTTTGTTGGGCTCCGTGTTTATCTGCAGGTAATTAGAGTCCAAAGGTGTGTGTTTATTCCGAGGAGAGGCTTTCCCTAGTCGCTACAGCAAGTGGCTGGATGTGGGTTCCCTGAGAGTATCTAAGAAGGATGCGGTGTCATTTACCATCTCATCCGAAAGCTTAAGTCTCCACTGCTGCTAGGACAAGCGCTTCAGGCCTCATTCATATGGTCCCCACCGATTAGCGGACTCAAGACTCAAGCTGTTTCCTGGTTTAGTCCAACCAAAGAGCCTCGGACTGTCCGATGCAGGCTCAACACCCTGCATAGCGGTCAAGAGATGCGAAGGCTAGCTGTGGACATCAGTTCAGAGACTCTCCCCATACCCCCCAATATAGGTGTATCACGTTTGTTCGGCGACCCCCAAACCTGGTTTAGCTTCCATTTGGTTTACCTTCAAAACCAACGAACAAGGGCACCCTCAAAAACAGACCAGACCCGTGGCAATTGGTTTGCACGCCACCAAAAAACCCTAGGGTTGGGAAATAAACCCGCAAAAACAGACCAGACCCTTGGCAATTGGTTTGCGTGCAACCAAAAAAACCCAAGGGTTGGTTTTTAACGCCCGATGTGTTGACCGAACCGCGATCTGAGAGTCTGAGACCAGCGGCCGTGGACACGTCCTGAGCCTGGCCAAAGGCCTTCATCATGCTGCCGTAGGTGGGGCCGGAGACCTGGAGAAACTGGATCCGCTTGACATAGCTGCCCCCAGATGCCCCGCTAAAAGTGACGATGACGAACTTCGGACATCCAACGACTAGATTGGAATAGGGGACCCGAAATGGTGGGCATCATCTTTTCACGGACTGTCCACAAACCACTTTTGAGGGGCTCCCTTTGAATTTCACAGTCGTTAACTCCCCTGTACGGGTTGGATTGATGGCTTGGAGGTTGGGTGGTGTTCCATTTTACCCTCTAGAACAACGGATTGAAATCCAACAAGGGTGTCCTGATATCAATTTCTCAATTCATGCGTGGATTGGCTATTGGAGTCCGAACTTGAGTCATCACATAGGAACTCATGGAGTGAACGACGTAATTTCGTGCGACAGGGGTGGTGTTTTGCCACTGTTTCTAGGACAAGCTTGGCCTACCTCATCCATCTCCAATTTTTGGGCGGATTTCAACACGACACCAAACTCCTGGTGCGACTGCTTCTTGCGAGCTTTGAAGTTCAAGTGCACCAACGGTCCTACTGTGTATGGACGAAATCCTGCACCACTTTTGTGTTTTCGCAACCATCCACAGTCATGTCGACCCCATATTAATCAACTTATTCATAGGCGGGTGTCGGGTGTCCCTGGGTTTATTGGAGAGAATCTGACCACCCCCCGAACTTTAAAAAGCCCTGCCCCTCCGTGAGTCCCCACATTTCACCCAGGGAGAAGCACCCCCCATATTAATAAACTGGTTGGTTGATTATGGGGTAGTTGGAATCAGGCCACTTTTGGAGAGCCAAAACAGCCCTACGGGAATATACAAAAAACAAAAACAGATCCTTGATTTATTCTGGGGTCCCAAAAAAAACACCATGGGCCGCTTTTCGCGTTTCTTTTTGTTCTCGCCTGGGTGAGGTCCTTCTGCTTCAACAGCTCGAAGCGCTGCCACAGCAGCTTGAGGTTTCCGCAGCGGATGCACGCGTCCGCGAAGGCGCCGAAGAGCACCTGCAGAGGTGTCCGACACCTCAGAACCCCCCCCCAACAAATTCGCATGGCTTTAGCTCTTGTTTTGGTTTGTTTTTTTTTAAAGAAAAAGTAGCTGTTTGTTGTCTTAGCCTAACTGAATCTTTGGAGTATTTCAGAGTACCTAGAAACTCTTTCGGCGGATATTTCAGCCGGAATCCGAAATGCGTCAAATTTCAACCGAAGTCACATAAATTTGCCGGAAACAGCAAAAACAGCCGGAATGAGACCGCTGAGGC